>SJYC01002714.1:0-11284 GCA_006408675.1 Madoqua kirkii
TAAGTCTTCATAGAACCATTCAACTTCAGCTTCTTCAGCGTTACTGGTTGGGGCATAGACTTGAATTACCGTGATATTGAATGGTTTGCCTTGGAGATGAACAGAGATCATTCTGTCATTTTTGAGACTGCATCCCAGTGCTGCATTTCTGACTCTTTTGTTGACCATGATGGCTACACCATTTCTTCTGAAGGATTCCTGTCCACAGTAGTAGATATAATAATGGTCATCTGAGTTAAATTCACCCATTCCAGTCCATTTTAGTTCGCTAATTCCTAGAATGTTGACATTCACTCTTGCCATCTCTTGTTTGACCACTTCCAATTTGCCTTGACTCATGGACCTGACATTCCAGGTTCCTATGCAATATTGCTCTTTATAGCATCGGACCTTGCTTCTATCACCAGTCACATTCACAGCTGGGTATTGTTTTTGCTTTGGCTCCATCCCTTCGTTCTTTCTAGAGTTATTTCTCCACAGATCTCCAGTAGCATATTGGGCACCTACTGACCTGGGGAGTTCCTTTTTCAGTATCCTATCATTTTGTGTTTTCATACTGTTCATGGGGTTCTCAGGGCAAGAATACTGAAGTGGTTTGCCATTCCCTTCTCCAGTGGACCACATTCTGTCAGACCTCTCCACCATGACCCGCCCATCTTGGGTTCCCCGCAGGCATGGCTTGGTTTCATTGAGTTAGACAAGGCTGTGGTCCTAGTGTGATTAGATTGACTAGTTTTCGGTGACTATGGTTTCAGTGTGTCTGCCCTCTGATGTCCTCTTGCAACACTTATCATCTTACTTGGGTTTCTCTTACCTTGGACGTGGAGTATCTCTTCATGGCTGCTCCAGCAAAGCCCAGCTGCTGCTCCTTACCTTGGATGAGGGTATCTCCTCACCGCCGCACTTCCTGACCTTCAACGTGGGGTGGCTCCTCTAGGCCCTCCTGCGCCCATGCAGCCACTCCTCCTTGGACGTGGGGTTGCTCCTCCTGGCTGCCGCCCCTGGCCTCGGGCTCTGCCCCTGGCCTCAGACTCAAGGTGGCTCCTCTCGGCTGTCACCCCTGACCTTGGACGCGGGAGGAGAAACTGTCCTCAAGCAGGATACATTGTTGTTATATAATCCTTGAGTGAATGAGTGAGTGAGTGAGTGAAGTCACTCCGTCGCGTCTGACTCTTTGCGACCCCATGGACTGTAGCCCACCAGGCTCCTCCCTCCATGGGATTCTCCAGGCAAGAGTACTGGAGTGGGTTGCCATTTCCTTCTCCAGGGGATCTTCCTGATGCAGGGATCGAACCCAGGTCTCCTGCATTCCAGGCAGATGCTTTAACCTCTGAGCCACCAGGGAAGCCCCTAGTACAGAGTTTAAACTGAGTTGTTTGTTGTGTGATCATCAGTTCCTAGCTTAAAGAAAAAAACAAACAAACAAACACTAATACTTTATGTGACTAAGACTAAGGAATGTAGAGAGAGGAAAAAAAAGATGTTTGTCCTTTCCTCCTCCTTGAGAATTCCAGGCCCCTATCTCCTCGAGAGCCCCAGACGGACCCTTTTTCCTCTTGAGGGACCCTGGACTTCTTATCAACCTGCCTAGGAACTGACTCTCTCAGAATGGCCTTCCATAGGTTGTTTCAAAGAGGCTTAACTTAGTGGTTGTTTTAGGGGCTGCTCTGACCCTTAAAAGAGCTGTTGACAGCAGGTGTTACAATTCTGATGTTTCCTGACAGAGTTTACCCAGGGCTTTCTTTAGAGTATGATTAGCCTGTTTTATTTTTCCTGAGGACTGAGGTCTCCAGAATGAATGAAGGTGGTATCTGTAAAAGCTGGTGGGGAACTTCTGTTGCAAATGAGGGTCCGCTGTTGCTCTGAAGGTGGGGGGGCAAACCGAACCTAGGAATGATTTCTACTAGAAGTGTTTTAGCCACTTTCGCTGCTTCTGTCCTAGTGGGGAGGCCCTCTACCCATCCAGTGAAAATGTCTGTAAAGACTAACAAGTATTGAGGCCCTGGGGCTTGTGAGGGAGAGCTATTTGCCAGTCCTCTCCTGGAGAAGTCTCTCATTGCTGGACTGAGCTAACAGGATGGGGAGGCTTGAGGCTGCCTCTTGGATTGTGAGTGGAGTGAATCTGCAGGCTTACGTAGTCATTTTGGTTATATCGGGAGCCCTTCCCCTGTAAAAGGACAGAGAACAATTGTAGACATTGCATTTCTCCCCAGATGGAATCATGTGACCCTTTAATAATTTTCCACTGGGAGAAAGAAGTATGAATGATTTCTGATGAACATCTTCTTCCTTAGTTCCTCCTTCATCTCATGAGCAGGTCTCTGGAAGCTGAGTATCTGAGAAAAGCTTAGAAGGGGCAAGGGGTGGGGTCAGTGCCATTTCTGTTATGGGCATTAGGGCTGTCTTCTTTGCTTCTCAACCTGCCCTGGAGTTTCCTTGGATAATCTGAGAAGTTCCCTTTTGGTACCTGTGGCAGTGAATGAATGTTACCTGTTTTGGTTTTTGAGCTGCTTTTATGAAATATAAAAATCTCAGCCTGATATTTTATAGAGGAATTTCTTGTTCTTAAAGTTTTATTTTTTTCCTGACAGCTGCATGGGCATGAGAAGGAAGGAAGGCAAAGTTTGAGTCTGTGTATGTATTTATAATTTTTCCTTCCTCTAGGGTTCAGGCTTA
Organism: Madoqua kirkii; assembly: GCA_006408675.1. Lineage (NCBI taxonomy): Eukaryota > Metazoa > Chordata > Mammalia > Artiodactyla > Bovidae > Madoqua > Madoqua kirkii. The sequence goes on from SJYC01002714.1 coordinate 2,677, forward strand.
GGTGAGAACTATCAAGTCATCCTTCTGGGCTGAAGTGTTGGGTGTTCAAGATTTTGCTTTTCTGATACTATGAGCACTCACAATAGCATTCCCTGCCCTCCTGACTCTGTCCTTCATAAAGCTACTACCATCAGTAAACCATTCGTCTGCAGGGTGCTCTATGGCCTAGTCTGTTAGATTAGACTTATAGACTAATCTAACAGAACAGGTTCAAGGAGTGAGTCAGGAGTGTGTCAGCTCTGGGCTCTCGTCAGGCATAAGCGTAGCCAGGATGAGGTTGTGGTAAGTTTTGTGGGTTAGCTCTTGAGAGTGAAGGGGCACAGTGTAGTGTTAGTAAGGTGGCCTTCAGTTAGCTGGTTATGGTGTTTAATCTTGGAATCCCTTGTACTTGATGAGGGGTCTGGACTTCCTGCAGCTGTCCAAAAGTAAGCTTGTGAGCTGCTTCCACGAATAAGGTGGTGGCAGCTCCCACCTGGAAGCAGCCAGGCCAACCTTGGGCCATGAAATCTAGTTTTTGGAAAAATACCCAGTAGGCTGAGGAACTTATCCAGTTTCTGCATGAGAACCCCAGAGCTGTGCCTTGCTTTTCAGCTGCATACAAGATGAATGGCTTTTTCAGATTGGGGTGACCGTGAGCAGGGGCTCTGGTGAGGGCCTGGTTGATATCATTGAAAAGCTTTTCCAGTTCTTCATTCTAAAGTAATAATTCCTAATTCGAGCCTTAGTGATTTCATATAGAGGCTTAGCCATTAGCCCAAATTTTGGAATCCAAATTCTACAAACTCCTACCATGTGCAAAACAGTACAGACACGTTTCTTTGTCTTTGTTGTTGTTAGTCATGTCCGACTCTTTGAGACCCTGTGGAGCCCAACAGGCTCCTTTGTCCATGGAATTTCCCAGGCAAGGATATTGGATGGTTTGTCACGTCCTTCTCTGGAGGATTTTCCCGGCTCAGGGATTGAACCCACGTCTCTTATATTGCAGGCTGATCTTTGCAGTGCTTTAGCCTAAATATAGCTTGTTTTCTATATGGACATAACTGAGTATTTCAGTTTGTAATATATCCCAGATATTTAACTCATTGCATTGAGATTTGGTGTGCCTTTGAGAGGTCTGTAGCACCACCGCCACCCCCCCCCAAACAAATTAAAGACTTAATTGGTATTTTGATCTGAGACCTCCATGGTGAGGTACATATTATATCATGTACATACAGTAGAATCACCCATTCTTATAGTTGTATCTCCCATAGTTGTTTTCCTGGGGCCTGGGGGAACAGGTGTGTGCTATCTTGAAAGCCCTGAGGCCATACTGTCCAGGGGTAGTGGTGCATTTGGCCCGAGTGGTAGTTAGTCCACTTGAAGGCAAACATATTGTGAGAGAGATAGACTAGGTTCCAAAAGAAGGGCTCCTTGAGTTCGAGCACAGCAGAGCATTTAGCATCCTCGGGGACCTGAGGTGGTGTTTTATAAGGATTGTGCACAAAGCTGTGTAGGGGCCACAGCATCATTTACCGCTCTAAGGTCTTGTCCCACTCACTGTTCCTAGTAGACTTAACAATGGGAAAACAGGAGTATTGCATGGAGACTGGCAGGGCACCAAGAGGCCATGTGTTAAGAATTTATCTACAAGGGCTTCTAACCCTTTCTTTGTTTCCAGCTTTATTGGGTATTGTCTCTTACAAGGGCAAGTGGCTTCTGGCCTAAGACTAATTCTTTCAGGTTGGGTATTTAAGGTCCTCCTGGGTACTCCTTGGTCCCAAAGTGCAGGTTCACTCCTTGTAGAATATGCCTGGGAATAGGACCTTGCTCTTCTGGTTGGTCTGATGTAGTCAGTGTCAAAATGGGGAGCTGCCATATGTCCTACTTGTTTAATGGTCCCAAGGGAGTCCAGAAGGTCCCTCCTCAGCAGCAGATTAGGACACTGAGATGCAACCAAAGGCGGGATTGAAACACTGTTCAGGTTGTCAGGGGAGAGGACAGTGAAATAGCAGGTGGGAGGCTTTCCATTGACACCAGTCCCTGTGCAGATTTTAGAGGAAGGAGGCCCAGTGTGAGAGATCAGGACAGAGTAAGTGGCTCCCTCAATTAAAAAAATCAATCTTCTTACCTCCATGTCAGGGACCACCGGGGCTACTTGATGGAGACAGACATCTCCCAGGCTGCCTTAACTGTGCAGCATCTTGCGAGTGGGAACCTCCCGCCCCTCCCCTTCCAAACCAAGGGCAGCCCCTCTTCCAAAGACCTGTTTGTTTGCAGGCTGGGCATGGTTTGGGGGCTCTTTCTGGCTTTCTTGGTTGTGCCAGCAGGAACTTTTTCAGGAGTGGAGGGGTCAGTATTATTGGTGTCAGTATATTTTCTGAGAGCCTCCACAAGCCATCCCTGAAAGAGGTCTGGGTTTTCTTTTTCTTCTTGCATCACTCCTTTAACCCTTGTATAGTTAATGGGCTTTCTGATACCCTTTCTCATCCCTTCTAATACACAATGGATCTTAAGCTTCCTGACTCTGTTCCCTCCAAGAAATGATCATTCCAACAGGGCTCCTGACTTGGGCTGGCATCTTTATTCATAACAGAATGTCTGGGAGGGCACCTGCCAAGCTGGTCACCGTGTCCCTGGGCTACTGCCCATGTTCTCCGTTTTTCCTCAGGAGTACAACATGTAGATAGGACTGCTTGGATATCCTTCCAAGTTAAATAAAAGGCCAGAGTTAGGATCTGAAACCCTTCAGCCAACTAACTAGCATCTTCCGAAAAGCAAACCAGTCCCTCTTTTTGGTGGAGGGGAATGCATTTGAATGTCAAAATGGAGTAACTATGCCAGAACTAGGGCTTCCCCAGTGGATCAGCAGTAAAGAACCTGCTTGCCAACGCAGGAGCCACAGGAGACCCGGGTTTGATCCCTGGTTTGGGAAGATCCCCTGGAAGAGAGCATGGCAACCCACTCCAGTATTCTCGCCGGAAAATCCCATGGATACAGGAGCCTAGAAGGCTGCAGACGGTGGGGTCACTCTTTGTGGACACAACCAAAGAGACTGAGCACACAAATCAGTTAAAGAATAGGGCACATGTACTTTGACTGTCCCTGTGCCATTTGCCACTTCCCTAAGAGGTCATAATTCCCCTGATCCTAGATGGTAAGAAGTTCCACTGCGAGTTACCCCCAAGGGACACATCTCTTCTTCTTGGCGTAACAGCTAGTCTGCCTGATACTGGGCGGAAGCTCCAAAATTTATAGTTTGGTCCACAAGCCCCCATGCCCACACTCCTAGAGGTGGCCTTCGGGGTATTTAATAATCAAGACTACGCTGAGGAGGAAGAGAGAGTCATAGGGAGAGACTTAGGGACGTGGAGTTGTGGATGGACCAGAGGGATCCAGGGAGGTGGGTGAGCCCAGAAAAGTGAGTGCTCTGAAGAAGTAGGGGTGCTGTCAGGAGTAGAGGGAGCTCAGTTCCCCCTCAGGAGTTGGGAGAATTAGAAGGGGATCATCTCAAGAGAGTTCTCTGGTCCCCTGGGCTTTTGATTACAAGAGTCGGGGCAGAATCTTGGCAAAGGGCCCCGAGGGCTTCAACATAGGGAATCTCAGTCCACTATCCTATCTTTAGGAAATAAAGATCCAGTTGCAGAATGGTGTTGTAATTTAGAGAGCTATTTCCCGGCCATTTTTCTTCATTGCTGAACATATACCCAAGCAATGTTGCAGTAGAATTTGTCTTCCCTCCTTTGTGTTATTGAGCCGCTCAGTGGTGTCCAGCTCTGTGACCCCATGGACTGCAGCACCCCAGGTTTCCCCTTCCTTCACTATGTCCCAGAGCTTGCTCAAACTCATGTTCATTGACTCAGTGATACCATTCAACCATCTCATCCTCTGTCACTCCCTTTTCTTCCTGCCCTCAATCTTTCCCAGCACCAGAGTCTTTTCTGATGAGTCAGTTCTTCACATCAGGTGGCCAAAATATTGGAGTTTCAGCTTCAGCATCAGTCCTCCCAGTGAATATTCAGGGTTGATTTCCTTTAGGATGGACTGATTTAATCTCCTTGCTCTCCAGGAGACTCTCAAGAGTCTTCTCTAGCACCACAGTTTGAAAATGTGTCTATTTTTAAAAGTTCCCAATTCTTATGCATACATCCAGAGGTGTTTCTTCCAGCTTGGACAGACTCCCTCCCACGCTGGGTAACCTGCAACTGAGAACAAAGGAGCTCTCCCAGGCATGGAATCCGTGCCCTGGGAATGTCGCAAGGAGGCACCTGAAGGTGACTCAGAGCATCCGGTACATCTCCTTTGATCTTATTGCAGATGGGGTTTGGAGTGTCTTCTGCTTCCCCACTGATTCCTACCTAGACGTCCCTGGCCATCCTTGGTACCCTGTGCAGGGTGTCCCCTCCTGTGGCCAAGACAGGACATTTGAATCAGTGTCAATCCGTTGCCAGGATTCCACTGAGGATAGATCTGTTGTCTATAGAATTTATGGCCTATGACAAGTTTTCCTATACTGGGGTGTATTATTTAGGATTAAGCATCTACCAAGTTTATAATGAGGCCTTCTGGGCAGTGGCCAGCCTGATAGGCTGTGCATGGCAGTGTGTAGGCTGCCAGGCCTGGAGTAAAAGGAGTCTAATAAATGCCAAGAAGCGCCCTTGGAGAAACTGGAGCTGGGTGTTATAGACGATGATACAGGGTTCAAGACCCAGGAGCTGGGACGTAGAGAAATTCTCATGGTATATATTTGGACACTGAGTGAGCTGAAAGAGCAGACTGCAGAAGAACGCCAAATCCATGACCCTACTATCTGGTGGCTAAAATAAAGTCATCAGGTGCTTCCTAATTTCATCTGACCCAGGCAACAGTGGGGATGCAGTTTAGGAATAAGGTCCAGAAAATCCTTCCCTTAAAGCACCTGAGGATACAAAGTGAGAAGGAGACCGTGCTGTGTGAACACAGTGGGACAGAAAACCACGGACAGGGCACCATATGGGCCAGAGACATGGAGAGAATTATACCGAAAGAGAGACCCCCTGGGCTCCCTCATGGTCAGAAATCATATTTCTGTCAGTTCCCAAAGGACAGTGTCATCAGTCACCCAAGTGTAGTTCGGATCCACACGGCCTGGGGGACATCCCTGGCCACCCTCAGTTGACAGGAGTCATAACACGGAGTGGACTGAGATGATGCCCCGCGGGTCATGAAAATAAAGCGAAGCAGCGAGTGAAAGATGGCAGAAGCGAAAAAGTCAGGGGCCTTGACCTGCGGCCAGCGAAGCCCACAATTTACCTTGGATTCTCAGCTTTTGGTACCAAAACATGATCTCCACTTGGCACGGCCTGAAGTGGGATCTCAGGTCCCCAGCCAGGGACTGAAGCCAGGCTGCGGTAGTGAGAGCACTGAATCCTCACCACTAGACCAGGAGGGTCAGTGGCCAGTTTCAAGACCCTAGCTCATCTGCTGCTTTGAGGAAAGAAATTTCAACAAAGAGATGGAAGGTAGTGAGACAAGTAAATTGTTTATTGGGTGGGAGGGGTCAGGAAATATACATGTGGAGACACGCGGGCAGACTCAGAAGCGGCACTCTTAGAGTAGTTCAGATCACTTACATGGGTCAGTTCTGGGTTCCCTCTGGCAATCGTCTTGCCTTGTCTAGCTCTGAGTCCATGTGTGGTCCACCTCAGGGTCCTCTCCTCATGCTTGCACACCTTTTGGCCAAGATGGATTCCAGTGCAAGGGTTTCTGGGAAGAAGATCGTCTGGTGCTCCCTGCTTTCCTTGACCTCCGAGGAACCTTTCTGTGTATGTGTAGCTTGAGAGGTCTCCTTGACCTCAAGACTGAGAAAGGTGTCGCCTGTTCTCTCCAGAAAGGACTCAGCTCCTCCTTGCTCCTGCCATTATCTTTATCCTGGAGTATCTGTTCACAGGGGACAGATTCCGGCTGCTCAGCCTGGGGCTCATTATAACTTCTGCTTCAGTAAGAGTGGACATCCTTGTCTTGTTCTTGATCTTAGAGGGAAATGATCTCAGCTTTTCACCATTGAGAATGATGTTAGCTGTGTGTATGTCATGAAGTTTCTCAGTCGTGTCTGATTCTTTGCAACCCCATGGACTGTAGCCTGCCAGGTTCTTCCATCCAGGGGATTCTCAGGCAAGAATACTGGAGTGGGTTGTCATTTCCTTCTCCAGAGGATCTTCCTGACCCAGTAATCAAACCCAGGTCTCCGGCACTGCAGGCAGACTCTTTACCATCTAAGCCACCGGGGAATATGTTCTTTATTATGTGGAGGCAGGTTCCCTCTGTGCCCACTTTCTGGACACTTTTTTTTTTCCCATCATAAGTGGGTGTTGAGGGCCCTGGGACTTCCCTGGTGGTCCAGTGGTTAAGAATCCACCTGTCCATGCAGGCGACACAAGTTTGACCCCTGGCTCAGGAAGATTCCACATGCCGTGGAGCAACTAAACGCATGTGCCGCAGCTACAAAAGCGTGAGCTGCTAGAGCCCGTGTTCTGCATGGGGCCACCACAGTGAGAAGCCCGCACCCTGCAGCTAGAGAGCTATTTGCCGCAACTAGAGAAAGCCCTCCTGCAGCAACGAAGACCCAGCACAGCTGAAAATAAATGGGCGTCGCATTGTGACAAAGGCTTTTTTTGCATCGTTGAGACAGTCATATGGTTTTATTCTTCCATTTGTTAATGTGGTGTATCATACTGATTGATTTGCTTATACCGAGGAATCCTTGCATTCCTGGGATAAATCCCACTTGATCATGTGTATTTCATTTTAATGTACTGTTGGATTAGGTTTGCTAGTATTTTGTTGAGTTCTGTGTCTATGTTCATCAGTGATATTGGCCGGTAATTTGTGTCTGTGTGTGTGTGTGATCTTTGGCTTGGTATCAGGGTGATGGTGGCCTTATAGAATGAGTTCAGAAGTGTTCCTCTCTCTGCAATTTTTGGGAAGAGTTTCAGGATAGATGTTAACTCTTCCTAAATGTAGAGTTTGCCTGTGAAACCATTTGGTCTTGGGCTTTTGATTGTTGGGAGTTTTAAAATTATGATTTTAGTTTCATTACTTGTGATTGGCCTGTTCATATCTTCTGTTTCTTCCTGGTTCATAAATTGACTTTCAAAATGATCATTTTTAAAGTCAAGTATTTATTCTAATAGTTGCCATGCTTAGCATATTTTTTGTGCACCCACCCTCTACCCCTCTGAGATACATAATAAATATTTACTTGCTAAGCAATATGTAGTTATTATTTTCATCATTTTATAGATTAGAGAAGTGAGGCTTGGAAAAGGTAAGTAGCTGATCAAATACTCATTTATCATTTAGGCTTTAAAGACCATGGGTAAAAAAGTGTCCCTCTTATAATATGGATGATATTTTCCTGGAATAGAAAAAAAAACACTTAAAAAACACTATGCCCTTATGTAAGAGCATATATTTTGTCCAAATGAGAAATCCTTAAGAACAACGATCCGATTCCTACTGAAGCGGAGGTGACCGGCCTCATTTTATCTTCAGCAGCACCATCTAGTGGTGAAGAAAGACATAGCCCCAGTGAGTGGTTTTCCTCCTTGAGTAAAGTCGCTCAGTCGTGTCCGACTCTTTGCTACCCCCGTGGACTGTAGCCCACCAGGCTCCTCTGTCCATGGGATTCTCCAGGCAAGAATACTGGAGTGGCTTGTCATTTCCTTCTCCAGTTTCCTCATTGGACAAAGTTAAAAAAGATAGTTGCTTAGTTGTATCTGACTCCGTGTGACCCCATGGACTGCGGCTCGCCAGTATCCTCTGTCCAAGGAATTCTCCAGGCAAGAACACTAGATTGGGTTGTCATTCCCTTCTCCAAGGGATCTTCCCGACCCAGGGATTGAACCTGTGTCTCCTTCATTGCAGGCAGATTCTTTACCATCTGAGCCACCAGGAAAGCCCCATTCTTTATTCTTCATTGGACAACTAACCTCATTTTTAAAGGTTACAGAGATTTATTTCAGACTCCCAATTCAAAGTAAAATGACCAAATATGTTAATCATTTTTACGTGGAAAAGTTTGACAACAAATACGAAGAGGTGATGACTGAATAGAAGCTGAGGCCAAAGGCTTGCATGATGGGAGGACTGATAACTGAAGGTGGCCCCGGGGCCCAGAGCTGAGGCGGAGGCAGTCTGGTCTGCAAAGGGAGGCATGAGGCTGGGGGCTGGAAGTGGAGGCAAGGGGGGGAATTAGTACCTGTGGGAGTCAGGAAGGTTCCACTCAGGATTTGATCCCAAGGTGCCATGGACGTCAGACCCCATGTTGAGCAGAAGATAAATAGGGGGAAAGTGGAGAATAATCCAGACCCTGAACAATGAGTCCTCAGTGTCATTCCCACACTTGGCACCTGCCTTCTGCTCGGGAGACAGGACGGATCTTGGAGAAAAATGCAGCCACACGAACCCCTCAGGGAGAAGGCTGCTCGTCTGGCGTCTCCTGTGAAGGCAATGCTGGCCTGAGACATGGCGATTCCTCCAAAGACAGGTCTATCCAGGGTCAGCAGGAAATTGCACTTCAGGGGCTGCAACCACAGCAAACAGCATGTGAGTGTGCCCCATGGCAAGGGCAGAAGAGCACTTTAAGGGG
>SJYC01002716.1:0-46233 GCA_006408675.1 Madoqua kirkii
AAAAAAAAAAAAAAACCCTGAAAATAAACCATTTTATCAATAGTAGAAATTGTGGTAAACTCATAAAATAGTATGACAAGGAAAATGAACAAGCTATAATAATCATCTTGATTAAAATAAGGCAAGAACAAAGAATATATATCATGTGATTCCATTTATATAAATTCAAAAACAGGATTGATCAATGGTTTTAGAAATCAAGGTAGTTTCATTTGGGGAGGAGGTGAGGTAGTAATAATTTGGAAGGAGAGCAAGAGGCATTTCTTGGTACTAGCTTTATTCTATTGCTTAAATCAGATTATCTTCATTGTGTGATATTTCATTAAAGCTTTACATTTTTGCTGTGTACACTTCTTAATTTTTATATTGGAGTATGGTTAAATGTTGTGTTAGTTTCAGATGTATAGCAGTTATGCATATACCTATCACCACCCTTTTTTAAGATTCTTTTCCCATATAGGCCATTGTAAAGTACTGAGTAGAGTTCTCTGTGCTATACAATAGCTCCTTATTAGTTATCTGTTTTATATATAGTAGTGTGTATATGTTCGGAGAAGGCAATGGCATCCCACTCCAGTACTCTTGCCTGTAAACTCCCTTGGACGGAGGAGCCTGGTAGGCTGCAGTCCATGGGGTCGCTGAGTCAGACACGACTGAGTGACTTCATTATCACTTTTCACTTTCATGCATTGGAGAAGGAAATGGCAGCCCACTCCAGTATTCTTGCTTGGAGAATCCCAGGGACGGGGAGCCTGGGATATGTTGTCTATGGAGTTGCACAGAGTTGGACACAACTGAAGCAACTTAGCAGCAGCAGCAGCAGTCTGTATATGTTAATTCCAAACTTCTAATTTATCCCCCCCCTTTCCCCTTTGGTAACCATAAATTTGTTTTCTATATCTGTAACTCTATTTTGTAAAGAAGTTCGTTTGTACCATTTTTTCTAAGATTTCACATATGCATGATAGCACATTTGTCTTTCTCTGACTTCACTCCAGATGCAATCTCTGGCTCCATCTGTGTTGTTGCAAATGACATGATTTTGCTCTTTTTTGTGACTGAGTAGTATTCCACTTACACACACACCACATCTTCTTTTTCCATTTCTCTGCTGATGGACTTTTAAGGCTGCTTCCATGTCTTTCTATTGTAAATAGTGCTGCAATGAACACTGGGGTACATGTATCTTTTCAAATTATGATTTTCTGCAGATACATGTGTAGGTGTGGGATTACTGGATCATATGGTGGCTCTATTTTTAGTTTTTTTGAGGAACCTCCATACTGTTCTCTATTGTGTATGGTGTTAGGGAATGTTCTAATTTCATTCTTTTACAGTTAGCTGTCCAGTTTTCCCAGCACCGCTTACTGAAGAGACTGTCTTATCTCCACTGTGTAGTCTTGCCTCCTTTATCATAGATTGGGTGACTATAGGTGTGTGGGTTTACCTCTGTATTTTCTGTCCTGTTCTGTTGCTCTATATTTCTGTTTGTGTGCCAGAACCATACTGTTTTGATTACGGTGGCTTTGCCTGTATCTTTTTGAATTATGATTTTCTATGGATATATGCGCAGGAATAGGATATCTGGATCATGTGATCGTTCTTAGTTTTTTTAAGGAACCTCCATATTGTTCTTTTGCTTTGCAATGTTGTATTAGGCTCTGCTGTATAACACAGTAGATCAGTTCTATGTATACACATCTCCTCCAAGGTCATCACAGAGCACCAAGCTGAGCTCCCTGTGCCATACAGCAGCTTCCTTCTAGCTATTTTACACCTCAGTGTATATATATCAATCTTAATCTCCCAATATGATTCACCCTCCCCTTCCCCCAAGGGCCACATGTCTGTTCTCTGCACCTGTATGTCTCTTTTCCTGCCCTGGAAAAGGTTCATCTGTACCATTTTTCTAGATTCCCCATATATGCATTAATATATAATAGTTGTCTTTCTAACTATTTCACCCTGTATGACAGATTCTAGGTCCATCCACATCTCTACAAATGACCCAATTTCATTCCTTTTTTATTAAGGAAAAAATTTCAGTTTATATTGGAGTAGAGTCCCTTGGACTGCAAGGAGATCCAACCAGTCCATTCTGAAGGAGATCAACCCTGGGATTTCTCTGAAAGGAATGATGCTAAAGCTGAAACTCCAGTACTTTGGCCACCTCATGCGAAGAACTGACTCACTGGAAAAGACTCTGATGCTGGGAGGGATTGGGGCAGGAGGAAAAGGGGACGCCAGAGGATGAGATGGCTGGATGGCATCACGGACTTGATGGATGTGAGTCTGAGTGAACTCCAAGAGATGGTAAGGAACAGGGAGGCCTGGCATGCTGTGATTCATGGGGTCGCAGAGTCAGACATGACTGAGCAACTGAACTGATAGCCAATTATCAATGTTGTGATAGTTTCAGGTAGACAGCAAAGGGACTCAGCCATACATATACATGTATCCATTCTTGCCCAACTTCCCCTCTGATCCAGGCTGCCATATGACATTGAGTTCCCTGTGCTATACAGTAGGACCTTGCTGGTTATCCATTTTAAATATAGCAGTGTTTACATGTTTATCCCAAACTCTGTAACTATCCTTTCCCCCCCCCACAATGTTCGTTCGCCAAGTCCATGAGTTTATTTTCTGTTTTTCAGAAATCATTTCTTTTTAGATTCGACAGTTAAAGGATGTTGTGTGACATTTCTCTTTGTCTGACTGACTTCACTCAGTATGACAATCTCTCGGTCCATCCATGTTGCTGCAAATGCAATTATTTCATTCTCTTTAAAGGCCGAGCAATATTCCACAGTGTCTAGGTATCACATCCTCTTTTTCCTTTCCTCTGTTGACGGACATCCAGGTTGCTCCTCTGTGTTGGCTACCGTAAACATTGCTGCAGTGACCACTGGGGTACATATGTCGTTTTGAACTAATGGTTTTCTCAGTATATGCCCGGGAGTGGGATTACTGGCCCATATGGTAGTTCTACTCTCAGGGTTTTAAGGAACCTCCCAACTGTTGTCCACAGTGGCTGTATCAGTTTACATTCCCGCCAGCAGTGCAAGAGGGCTCCCTTTTCTCCACAGTGGGAGGATTTTCTTGTCTGTGTCTTTCGCTTTCACTGGCTCTTCTGAATGGATCTTCCAACAGATGCTTCTGGAGTCTTCAAAGCAGAATTATTTTGAGTCTCATCTGTTGATTCATCTTTAAGTCCCTTCCTTTCTTCATTTCTGGCAATTTTACCTACAAATTTCCCAACTCTAGTTACTAGAATCAACTATGTCTAAAAGAGGAAGTTTTCAGCCAGTTTCAGACCCACTTCCACATGGCTTTTGCATCAGAATTCTTGTTGTCAGTCTGAATTGAATGTATTAATGTCCTGAGATTGTGGTACAAAGCATCACGAACTGAGCGGCTTTAAAACAGAGCCATCTTCAGAGTTCATGATGGAGTGGGGCATCTCCACTGAGGGGGTCCAGGATAAGAGAGAAGCCCCCTTATTCGCCAGGCAGGTAAGCACTGAAAACTCATCCAGTGCTATGAACCCAGGCAGTTAGGAAAGCATAAAACACCAACACGAACAAAAAGCCTCCAGCAAACTGTTGTGATTTTTGTTAAATTAACAATTGTTAAGTAGAGCCTCGGGTACTGAGTTGAAGGATAAGCCATAATTTGAGAGGCAGAAAGGGAAAGTGAACCAGAGAAGGTTATTACTCACAGGTCCTGGCGGAGGTCCATGGCAGCCTCCAGGGGCCACACAGAGCGGCTGAGGAGGGAGCAGGCAGAGCTCTAGCAGCAGAGGACCGGGGGCGCGTGCCGTTATTAGGGTCCACAGGCGCAGTGTTTTGCAAGCCCTGGGCTAAGGCACAGTTTATTCAAACCATAAACAGCAAGGTTTAAGTAAGCTCCAGGGGCTCTTGGGCACAAGTGGAGAAAGCTAGGAGGCAGGAGAGTCTGTTTATCAGCAGTCATATGTCAGGAACTTGTGACTCCAAATTGCTGTGCAGAGCACACGCTCGTGGGAGGGCTAGTGTCTGCTCAAGACCCCTGCTGGCCACTTAGTCACACAAAGGGATGTCAATACTCCAAGTATTACGGAGTAGCTTAGTGAACCCCTCAACACAAACCAATGCCCAAACTTCAAGACAGATCAAAGCAAATGATCTCAACTGAAACACAAAGAAGAAAGAGAGGGAAAGTTCAACAGAGCCTCAAAGATCTATGAAAGAATATCAATGGGCTAACATGCAAGTAATTATAAAAAAAGGGAAGAGTGTACATATGGAAAGATGCATGTGTGTGTACATATATGTGCATTGATGGCATAGTTTGATAACTTTATAATTAAATACTAATTCTGAAACTCTGAATAGAATTCAACTATTTTTCATACTGAGAGAACAGGGAAGTTATTAAAAAATTGGGAGTGCCCAGGTAAAAATCTAGCTCACTTAACAGAAGAGCAGAAATTGGATTTGCACTAGGCTTTCAGCAGCAACACACATGCCTGTGCCTAGAATGGGCTCTAGTATTTCAGAGGAACCCAATCAAAGGCTGCACACTGAGAGACCTGGTTATCGCCATGTCTATTTTCAGTTGCCACTTAACCACCCTGAAGCAACTGAACTGATAGCCAATTATCAATGTTGTGATAGTTTCAGGTAGACAGCAAAGGGACTCAGCCATACATATACATGTATCCATTCTTGCCCAACTTCCCCTCTGATCCAGGCTGCCATATGACATTGAGTTCCCTGTGCTATACAGTAGGACCTTGCTGGTTATCCATTTTAAATATAGCAGTGTTTACATGTTTACCCAAACTCTGTAACTATCCTTTCCCCCCCCCACAATGTTCGTTCGCCAAGTCCATGAGTTTATTTTCTGTTTTTCAGAAATCATTTCTTTTTAGATTCGACAGTTAAAGGATGTTGTGTGACATTTCTCTTTGTCTGACTGACTTCACTCAGTATGACAATCTCTCGGTCCATCCATGTTGCTGCAAATGCAATTATTTCATTCTCTTTAAAGGCCGAGCAATATTCCACAGTGTCTAGGTATCACATCCTCTTTTTCCTTTCCTCTGTTGACGGACATCCAGGTTGCTCCTCTGTGTTGGCTACCGTAAACATTGCTGCAGTGACCACTGGGGTACATATGTCGTTTTGAACTAATGGTTTTCTCAGTATATGCCCGGGAGTGGGATTACTGGCCCATATGGTAGTTCTACTCTCAGGGTTTTAAGGAACCTCCCAACTGTTGTCCACAGTGGCTGTATCAGTTTACATTCCCGCCAGCAGTGCAAGAGGGCTCCCTTTTCTCCACAGTGGGAGGATTTTCTTGTCTGTGTCTTTCGCTTTCACTGGCTCTTCTGAATGGATCTTCCAACAGATGCTTCTGGAGTCTTCAAAGCAGAATTATTTTGAGTCTCATCTGTTGATTCATCTTTAAGTCCCTTCCTTTCTTCATTTCTGGCAATTTTACCTACAAATTTCCCAACTCTAGTTACTAGAATCAACTATGTCTAAAAGAGGAAGTTTTCAGCCAGTTTCAGACCCACTTCCACATGGCTTTTGCATCAGAATTCTTGTTGTCAGTCTGAATTGAATGTATTAATGTCCTGAGATTGTGGTACAAAGCATCACGAACTGAGCGGCTTTAAAACAGAGCCATCTTCAGAGTTCATGATGGAGTGGGGCATCTCCACTGAGGGGGTCCAGGATAAGAGAGAAGCCCCCTTATTCGCCAGGCAGGTAAGCACTGAAAACTCATCCAGTGCTATGAACCCAGGCAGTTAGGAAAGCATAAAACACCAACACGAACAAAAAGCCTCCAGCAACTGTTGTGATTTTTGTTAAATTAACAATTGTTAAGTAGAGCCTCGGGTACTGAGTTGAAGGATAAGCCATAATTTGAGAGGCAGAAAGGGAAAGTGAACCAGAGAAGGTTATTACTCACAGGTCCTGGCGGAGGTCCATGGCAGCCTCCAGGGGCCACACAGAGCGGCTGAGGAGGGAGCAGGCAGAGCTCTAGCAGCAGAGGACCGGGGGCGCGTGCCGTTATTAGGGTCCACAGGCGCAGTGTTTTGCAAGCCCTGGGCTAAGGCACAGTTTATTCAAACCATAAACAGCAAGGTTTAAGTAAGCTCCAGGGGCTCTTGGGCACAAGTGGAGAAAGCTAGGAGGCAGGAGAGTCTGTTTATCAGCAGTCATATGTCAGGAACTTGTGACTCCAAATTGCTGTGCAGAGCACACGCTCGTGGGAGGGCTAGTGTCTGCTCAAGACCCCTGCTGGCCACTTAGTCACACAAAGGGATGTCAATACTCCAAGTATTACGGAGTAGCTTAGTGAACCCCTCAACACAAACCAATGCCCAAACTTCAAGACAGATCAAAGCAAATGATCTCAACTGAAACACAAAGAAGAAAGAGAGGGAAAGTTCAACAGAGCCTCAAAGATCTATGAAAGAATATCAATGGGCTAACATGCAAGTAATTATAAAAAAAGGGAAGAGTGTACATATGGAAAGATGCATGTGTGTGTACATATATGTGCATTGATGGCATAGTTTGATAACTTTATAATTAAATACTAATTCTGAAACTCTGAATAGAATTCAACTATTTTTCATACTGAGAGAACAGGGAAGTTATTAAAAAATTGGGAGTGCCCAGGTAAAAATCTAGCTCACTTAACAGAAGAGCAGAAATTGGATTTGCACTAGGCTTTCAGCAGCAACACACATGCCTGTGCCTAGAATGGGCTCTAGTATTTCAGAGGAACCCAATCAAAGGCTGCACACTGAGAGACCTGGTTATCGCCATGTCTATTTTCAGTTGCCACTTAACCACCCTGCCTTGGCTTCAACATTTGAATACAAGAGGTAATTCCTGAGTCTCTTCTAACTCCACTGATGTGGAAACATTCCCGGAACTAGAAGTATGTTTTTCTTTCACTCACTGGCTTGCACAAGGAGTTATTAACCACCTTTCACCTTGTCGTTTTGTTTTTGTTGTCCTTGCTTAGATGTGTTCTAGCATGTTAGGCGTGATTTGTTTCTGTAGGTTGCCACTCTGTTACTTCTGTCTTCATATTGTTTGTTAGTGATGATAAAACTGAATTCAGCAATCTCACATGCACATTCCTTCCTTCTTCCTTTCACTTTTTGGAAGGGTCCACAGACTTATCTTGGCTAATTTCAGTGACTGGCTTACAGTTAAATCAAATGGATTAAGATCTGGGAATCACTGAGTGTGTGTGTGTGTCTGTGTCTGTGTGTGTGTGTTAGTTGCTTAGTCGTGTCTGGCTCTTTGCAAGTCCATAGACTGTGGCCCACCAGGCCCCTCTGTCCATAAGATTCTCCAGGCAACAACACTGGAGTGGGTTGCCATTTCCTTCTCCAAAAAGAACTAAAGAAAGTGGAGTCGTTCAGTTGTGTCTGACTCTTTGCCACCCCATGACTAGCCTAGCAAGCTCCTCCATCCATGGAATCATTGAATACTTAGCAACAAAGCATTTCAAATAGAGATGATAAGCATGGGGTACATAAGTATATAAGACTTTTCCACTGCTCTGAGTTTTTAGTTTGGGTCTCTGCTACTTGGAACATGGTGGGATAAGAAGACCCCACAGTCTGACATTGGTTGAAGATTGTTTTTCTGTAGCCAAGTTGTCTGACTCTTTGAGACCCCATGGACTGCAATATGCCAGGATTCCTTCACTGTCTCCCGGAATTTGCTCAAACACATGTCCATTGAGTCAGTGATGCTATTTCAAACATCTCATCATCTGTCACCCCCTTATCCTCCTGTCCTCCATCTTTCTCAGCATCAGGGTCTTTTCCAATGAGTTGGCTCTTCGTATCAGGTGGCCAAAGTATTGGAGCTTCAGCATCAATCCTTCCAATGAATACTCAAGGCTGATTTCCTTTAGGATTGAAGATTAAGAGCATTTTAAAGATCCTTGATATACATACCCTGCAATACTACTTTCTAAAAAGGTTAGCAATTTACACTGCTCCCCAAAATACAGGGCTGAGCCTGATCTATCTTGGTGAGGTGCTTAGACACAAGTTCTAATGCCATTACTGTAAAACGCACTCCTCCTCTGAGTGGAAAGCGTACAGAGAGTCACGTCAGTCACTTTCAGACCTTCTTTGTTGTCTCAGAACTTGAAGTGGGGTTAAGGTTGAGCCAGACTGCCTGGGTTCAGTCAGTTCTACCATATATTAGTTTGTGATCATTCGGCAAGTTACTTAACTAGTGTTTCTGTATCTTCATCCCTACAAAGACACTACTTCACAGGACTTTTCTGAGGATTAAATGTTGAGTGTCTACCACATTTTGAAATGAAGCCTATATGCTTCTCAATATCCTACTGTGACAAAAAAACTTCCTCAAGGATACATTTAAATTTTGGTGAACAGCCAAAAAGTATTTGGAGGCAGGTAAGAGAACTCATTTATTAAGCTGGTCATAAATGTCTTCTTTTTTTAAAAAATGTTGGCATAGGAAGAAAATTCATCTCATTGAGCCAGTCATCTCCCTGTGGATCGATGAGCCAGTTTGAGTTATTGCTATTTTGTCTGTTCTTAGTCACCTGTTTGCCTTATCGTCCTATTTAAATGAATGACTTCCATTCCCTAACAAAGCCCATAGGTTATTTTTACTCTTGAGTCAATTACTTGTCTTGTTTCTTCTCTGCTTGTCTTAAAAGTTGTACAGATAGACATGAAAACTTAGAATCTCTCTGCCATGTCTTGATCTTTCCCTCCTACCTTGCTCTACTGACCTCGGCACTGTGTTCTGGAAAGGACCTGAACCCACCTTCTGCCTCATTCCTTCATCCTGTGTCTAAATCACTCTTCTGTTTAACTCACCTGCTTAGTATATTTTTATGATTCATTCACTGATTCAAAAAAACTAGGCTTCCAGGTGGTGCCAGTGGTAAAGAATCCACCTGCCATTGCAGGAGATGCAAAAGATGCAGGTTCCGTCCCTGGGTCAGGAAGATCCCCTGTAGGAGGAAATAGCACCGCTCTGGAGTATTCTCATGGATTCTCTCCATGGAGAGAGGAGCCTGGCGGGCTGCAGTCCATGGGGTCATGAAGAGTTGAACACAACTGAGCACCTTCCCTGCCTCTACCCACCTCTCCACTGTATTCTGGAAAGGACCCCAACCCACCCTCCGCCTCATCCCTTCATCCTCTGTGTGAATTCATTCTGGTTAACTCATCTGCTTATTTTTATGACCCACTCACGGGTTGCCAAGGACTGTCTGAGGAACATATTTTAGACCGCCAGGTAGTTTTTGGAATTGCACGTCCTCCAATCAAAGGGCACAGGATTTGTGGTTTTGTTTAGAGTGTCTTTCCGCAAATTCATAGGAGCTGACTGTCTATTCGCCTTTGTTCCTTCCTGTGGCTACGCTGGTTCAGTCCCAGGCAGTCTGCTTCTGCTGACCGTGGGGAAGGCTGGGACACAGCCTACGTGAGGGAGGTTGGTAGCCTGCTGTCTGTGCCTGAGGGCTCACCACCCCTTTGGGGATCTGTGGCTATTTATGGTTTCGTGGTCTTCTCTGGCCCAAGGCCCACATTCAGTTCTTTGGCCTGAGAACAGCTGCTGTTGCTGCCTGCTGCCTAGGCCACGTGGGGACAGGCCAGACTATCCAGCCACCTCCGCAAGGAATCTGCCTGAGATTCGCTACCAGTCTGGGGCTCCCCTGTAGCTCTCCATTTCTATAAAGCTATGCTCTCCTCTGGTCTTCTATATGAGATCCTGATTCCAAATCTCAGAAATTCCCCCAGAAAACACTGACTTTGGTTTTGCAGCGCCAGCGCCATTAGATTTCATTTTCTTTACTGTCACTGTTTTGAACTTGGGGAGGAAAACAAGATAAAGATATTTTCTCAATCTAAACATCTTTATCCAGCTTCCCTTTTTAACTGGCATTTATTTCAACTCTGTTCAGTGGTCAGCCTATGTCTTGGAGATTACGTCTGTCTAAACTGCTAGACATCAGTCTCAATACTCGAGAGGCTTTATGTATTTAATTCAGGTATCCCCCATAAATGCTATAAGGAAAGGGCTATGGGTTCAGGGTTCTAGATGAGTGAAGGTGTTCAAGTTGACCTTGAGGAATAGGAAGAACTGCACATGTAGAGACAAGTGTTTAAGAAGGGAAGAGCAACAACCAGCTACCTTGGCTTGAAGTATGGAATTCCTGACAGAACTTAGTCACTTAAAGTAACAAGAGAAAATATGTCAGATTCTTCTGCTCTTTTCCCCCACCTTCCAGCCCGATAAACTGAATGGGAATTATAGGAGGAAAAAGATTTCCAAAGATTAAAAAAAAATCTACAGACATAGTAATTATCAGAGATCATTTACCACAAAACCAGGGTCAAATGATAAAATAAAACCCATGAATTTCCATTAGAAAACACGTGTATATAGACAGAGACCATTTACTGCTGCTGTGTGTGTGCAGACACACTGCAGAAACACATCACAGATGTAGATCTAACACCAGTAATGCCTACTGCCATGTGACACATAATTTGAGAACTATACAGGTAAACTCTTGATACCGCCCAGATATTATTTAACAGACATTAGTTTATTACAAGAAAGTGCAGTCTAATACTTCAGAAACTATTCATACGGTACTTTTGGCAAATTGCTCATTCTTTGAACATTTTCTGTACAACTATTCAAGATTCTTGAGTAGCAAAATTGTGGGGACAAAGGGTGGCCCTCTATCTAGGCAGTCATTTTCTGCCTTTTTGAAAAATAAAAAACCCTTGACATTAAGATAACTTATTTATATTTGAAAAATTCTAGCTGAGAAAAATTCTAGGGTTACTGGGGACCTAAGTGGTTAAAACTGTTTAGTCAAGAGGAATCAGTAAGAGTCTTATCTTTATCCTCAAGGGACATAGATTTTTTTAAAAATTATTTTTAATTGGAGGATAGTCACTTTACAATGTTGTGTTCATTTCTGCCATACATCAATATGAATCAACCAAAGGTGTACATATGTCCCGTCCCTCTTGAACCTCCCCTTCCCACCCCGACCCAGCCCTCTAGACTGTCACAAAGCACCAGGTTGAGCTCCCTGAATCATAGAGCAACTAGGGACAGATCTTTTAAGATGTTGTAAAGTGTGTTTTAGAGGATGGGCATAGAGCTTCCTTAAGACACTTTGCTGTTTGGTCAAAAGATGACCAAAAAAACATATTTCAAAAATATTTTGAAAGCTGTATTATTTACATCTCATAACACAAAACAGTAAAGAAAACTTAGGTTCTCTTTTTGACACTAACCTAATAATTAAGAAAAAAGTATGAATTTAGCTTTTATTCAAAATTAAATAAGCAAAAGCAAAATTTTTAAGAAACTTTTTACAAATTACTTACATAAAAGAAAGTTAAGAGGGACAGTCACAAGTCTGCAACAAATAATTACAAAAGTATCTAGGGCAGCATGAATACAGACCATGTCACAGCATAGTGACCTAACTGTGATATGAATAAGGCATAACTAACATTTGCACCAAGACCAGGATTAAAAAAAAAACATACTTTAAAAGCTTAGTTCTATATTAAGCTTCTTCTCTTCCCTCAGATCCTTAATGGGTTTATACTATGTAATTTTTTTAAACAAACACATCATGTCAAACTATAAATTACACAGATGGGCAGTTAATGTGAAAAGGCCCCGCCCCCCCTAAAATGTACAAATGAACTGGTACTGAACTGAGTTCTCCATTTACCTTTATGTACAGTTAAGTGTAACCATATTTTCACAGTTTTAAGTGTTTTATGAATAGATGCACAGTACCAAGTCAGGTTTGCAGTTGTTCCTGAAAACTGGCTCTAGGTTCTGCATCCGATGCCCATCGGCTATTGGGATGCAAGTTATTTACATAAATAAGAAACTGTGTCATAGTCAATGGTCAAGACGGTTCAGCAAGAGCGGTATTTCCAACAAAGAGTGATACTCAATACCATAGCTTAAATACTTGTGCAAAGTAAGCATTAGGACAGAGAAATCTGAGGCAAATTCAATTTGCAAAAACTTGTATCGCTACTGTTGTAAACTTGGGCAATAAATGACCCTCGGCAAGTACTGCTCTCTATGGCTTTTTTTTTTTTTTAATTTTAAAGCCAGAGAAAATGCACTCATACTACCCACACGTGCAGAGACACACACACGCACACACCCACCCCACATACATACACAGTTCTCATTTCATGTAGAGTATGGTACATAGTGCAACTTCATCACAATGTAGAGGTTGAACACACATTCAGTGTGTGTTTTTCTGTGCAAGTCTTAGTGGTCTAAATCCTAGTTGAAGGTATTCGTTTGCAGAACCACATGACTCAGGAGGTTGAAGAAGAAAAAAAAAGGAACAGTTTCCTTACGTTTCTCAAACCAGCACTGGATGTGCAAAGGCAGCGGACAACCTGGCCGTCACCCCAGCCAGATTAGGGTAATATTAGAGGAGGATCCAAGCAGTTGGTTACTTAGATTGGTCTCTGGAAAAATAAGTCAGTATATGCTGTATCTTTGTCAACCGTTCTTTCAAAGACTTCATTGACAAAACCGACAGCTGATAGCGGGGGTCAACGGGAAGGACAGCAAGAAGCCACCAACACCAGGCCGGTCCATTAGGGATTGCCTAAGAAGAACCCACATTTTATAAGGTTAACAAAACAAGGAGTTATGTAGGCCCAGCAGCAACATACCACCACCAAGCTAATCTGGATTGAGCAGTTCACAGTGTCAGATTCTCTTTCTAAATAAAATCTCCCTACCGTTTTCCATCGTGGCTGTAGCAACTTACATTCCCACCAACGTTCCCTTTTCTCCACACTCTCTCCAACATTTGTTATTTGTGGCCTTTTTAAATGATGGCCATTCCAGCCTGTGAGGTAGTATTCTCGATTTCCTCATTGACCGATTGGTTTTTTAGTAGCATACTGTTCAGTTTCTATTTAATCATTCTCACTTCTTTTCCTGTAGTTGATTTCTGATTTCTATACTCTTATTTGTTGAATGACGTTAGCTCTGTGTCCTAGAATGTGCACTTGAAGAGAATGGACTTTTCTGGATGTCTATTTAGAAGACTTTTCATTATTTCTTTTAGGATAGGTTTAGTAATTGCTGTATTCTTTTACTTTTTGCTTTTCTAAGAAATTATCTTTCCTTCTATTCTAATGATAATCTTTGCTGGGTCGAGTATCCTAGGTTGCAGGTTCTTCCCTTTCAGGGCTTCAAATATATCTTGCCTATCCTTTCTGGCCTGCAGTGTTTCTGTAGAGAAATCAGTTGACAGCCAAAAGGGGGTGGGGGTGGGGTGGGTCCCTTGTAATTGACTCTGTTTTTCTCTTGTTACCTTTAGAATCCTCACACTTTTGCCATTTTAATTATAACATGTCTTGGTGTAGGTTTGTTTGGGATCCTCTGTGCTTCCTGTACCTGAAGATGTGTTTCCTTCTTTAGATTTGTAAAGTTTTCAGTCATAATTTCTTCAAATACATTTTTGATCCCCTTTTCTCTTTCATTCCTGTCTGAAATCCCTATTATACAGAGACTAGCCCACTTAATTTTATCCCATAGGGATCTTATATTGCTTTTTTTTCATTTGGCTTCCTGTCTGCTGTTTTCCATTATTCTGTCTTCCAGAACACTTATTATTTTCTTATTCTCTCTTCATTATTCATTCTGCTATTCATCGCCTTCAGCTTAGCTTTCATCTCAGCAAATGAGTTTTCTTAATTTTTCTCAGCTCCTTTTTATAGTTTCTAGTTCCTTTCTAGAACAATCTGCATTTATGTAGAAAGCCCTTCTTAATTCCTTCAATTATTTTCACTGCCTCCTTTTTGAATCTGCTGTCTACTGGCCTGAAGAGGCCTATATTTCATTGTTCTCTCGGAATTCTCTTGGGTCTGTTTACTGGGAGCGCCTCCTCTGCGTCTTCATTTTACTTACAGTTCTCTTACTCTGGGTTTGGAAGAAACAAGTAGGCACTGTAGTCTCAGATGGCTATTTACAAGTGGGAGCACCCCTGCACAGCTTGTGTGGGTTTAATAGATTTTGGCCGGAGCGCTGTTTGGTTTGGACGCCCGCTGCCTCTTTCCTTAGGCTGCCTGGTCGTCGCCCCTCACTGGGGGCATGCGGCTCGTGGATGCTTCTGGAAGGGCGGGGGTTGGCGCCCACTCAGGGAACCCTGGCAGCGGCAGTGAGGGCGGCCACCTCCGGCGTCCGGGACTGCGATGGCGGCTGACAGCCCCGGAGCTCATGCCGTCAGCCCCCTGCTGCCTGAGAGAAGCGCCGACGGTGGCCTGCGCCCCCAACGATGGCGTCCTGCGTCTCTGGCAGCCCAGGCTTCTTCCCGTGCTGCCCCGGCAGGGAGCGCCACACCCCAGCCCCTTCAGGCGCTCCCCAGCAGCCAACCCCCCATCCTCCCCACCAGGATCTGACCTCGGAAGCACCCCCCCTTCCCCGCCGGCTCCCTGCCAGTGAGGGACCTCCCAGGAACCGTTTCTCCGTCATGGCTCCCTCCCAGGGGCGCAGGTCCCATCCCAATTCCCTTCTCTCATTTTTTCTTTCCTGCCCGGTTATATGGAGATTTTCTTGCCTCTTGGAAGTCTGAGGTCTTTCCATCAGCATTCAGTAGGTGTTCTGTGAGAATCGTCCCGTAGGTAGATATGTTTGATGTGTCTGTGCGATCTTGATCCGACCTCTTATGTCCCACATTTGACCCCTTATCGCTCCTTCTGAAAAATCCTCACGAGAGGGGCTTTCTCTTTCTCTGGCACTCCTAACAGACATCTCAGCTCACACCTGTTTCCTTTCTCTTCCTATATAAGATGCAGTGGGTACCACTGTGCTAGAAATAGATGGTCATAAGCCTAAGGACCCGGCAAAAGAAATGTTGAATGAAACTCTAAAGATGAAGAAACTTAAAAATCTACCAATTTGGGTTTACACACAGAGTGAAACTTTTGGA
Organism: Madoqua kirkii; assembly: GCA_006408675.1. Taxonomy (NCBI): domain Eukaryota; kingdom Metazoa; phylum Chordata; class Mammalia; order Artiodactyla; family Bovidae; genus Madoqua; species Madoqua kirkii. Next base: position 15,019 of record SJYC01002716.1, read on the forward strand.
AACAGTATCAGAGCCATCGTACCTGGAGGTTTTCCTCCCGCCCAGGCATTGATCCAAAGTGCTGAAGAATCTGGCTTCGAAATCTGTCTCTTAAATTCTGAAACCAGCTGCAGGCTTGAGAGTAGACCAAATCATGAAGTTGCCGGAGGTTCTCTATTTCATCTTCATTCTCAACCTAGAAATACAACAGTGAGATGCCTGTGTTTAGTCTTCCCATCCACACTACCATCGTTATAGAAGTGTGGGGAAAATATTAAAAAAGGAATACCTGTCCCAATGCTGGATTAGAGTGTTATTTTTTTTTTAAAGCTTTCCATTTTTTATTGGAGTATAACTGATTAACAATGTTGTGATAGTTTCAGGGGGACAGCAAAGGGACTCAGCCATTGGTATACACGTTTCCATTCTCCCCCAAACTCCCTCCCATCCAGGTTGCCACATCATATTGAGCAGAGCTGCCTGTGCTCTACAGGAGGTCCTTGTTGGTTATCCATGGCAAATAAACCAGAGTGTACATGTCGACCTCAATCTCCCAAACTATCTCTTCCCTCGCATTCTTCCCCCCCTGGAAACCGTAAGTTCATTTCTGAGTCTGTTTTGTAAATAAGTTCATTTGTCTCATTTCTTTTTAGATTCCACATACAAGGGATGACATATGATATTTCTCCTCTGTCTGACTTACTTCACTCAGCAAGAAAATCTCTAGGTCCATCCATGTTGCTGCAAATGGCATTATTTCCTACTTTTTAATGACTATGTTATGTTCCATTGCAGATATGTACCACTCCTCTGTTGATGGGCATTTAAGTTGCTTCCATGTCTTGGCTATTGTAAACAGTGATGCAGTGAACACTGGGGCGTACGTATCCTTTCAGGCCATGTTTTTCTCTGGGCATATGCTCAGGAGTATTATTCTTATGAACACAGTAAACCCCATACACTGTACATTTCTACCTCATGTAGTACCCATAGGCCAGACTAAGACAGACAGCAAGGCCTGACCACCCAGCACAGCTAACCTGGCCTTGCCGAGTCAGCAGTGCAACTAACAGCCCCTCGCTGGGAGGGGCAAGATGGAGAGTGAGTTCTCAGATAAAGGTCTACAGGGACTAGAAACTCATCTCTATGAATCAAGGGCCTTTGAAAGCAGTAGAACAAAAAAGCAGAAGAAGACAGTTGCTACAATGAAAGGTTAAGATTGGGGGAGGTCTCAGGTGCAGATCTGCTATGGCGAAAGTAGGAAGAGGACAAGCATAATTACAACTTTTACCACGGAGTTGGGTCAAAAAACCAAACCAAAACACACAATAACTTAGCATACTAAAGCCAGAATATCAAAAGATAGAGAATACATTATGCAGTGATGAAATTCTGCTGTAAAGTCCTACCTCCATCTCCTCTGTATGCTCTTTGGACTACTGGTTCATCAAACTGCAAATACAGAATTAAATGCTGCAGCCTTCCAGCCTAAGATCCAAAAGACTAGGCACATAAAACACAGGTGGGAAGATTCAGCATTAACTCATCCACCTGAAATTGATTTCTTTAACACACACTCATATCCCACTCACTCTGTGCCAGACAGCACTGTATTTCACATACATTAATGCATCTGAACAAATACCACCTTAGTCAGCCTTTCATATGTCAAGGATGACTCAGTATGAAAACAATGAGACTCTAAAAATCATCCTGATATGTAAAAGGTAAGACTGTAGTATACAAGAGATAAAAGAACATCACTTTTTAATTTTTTAATAACTTGAAAAATAAAACTGAAGATTAAAAAGCATCTGCTTTTTCACAACAATGTGAAAGTGCTTAATGGCACTGAGGGGGTATTGGTACAAAAGCAGACATATGGATCAATGGAATAGAAATGGAGAGCCCAGAAATAAACCCAGAAACCTACAATCAATTAATCTTTGATAAAGGAGGCAAAGGGTATTGGAAAAGTTGGACAGCCACATCCAGAAAAATAAACTCAAAATGCCTTAAAGATTTAAACCTAAGACATGACACCATAAAATTTCCTAGAGGAGGTCACAGACAAAACATTCCCCTAGGTTTTCTTAAGTTAGTCTCCCAAGGCAACAAAAACAAAAAGACACTCATCACTGCTAATTATTAGAGAAATGCAGATCAAAACTACAATGAGGTACCACCTCACACTGGCCAGAATGGCCATCATTAAAAGCCTACAAAGAACAAATGCCAGAGAGGGTACAGAGAAAAGGGAACCCTCCTTCATTACTGGTAGGAAACTAATAAAAACAGAGTTACCGTATGATCCAGCAATCCTACTTCTGGGCATACATCCTGATAAAACTATAACTCGGAAATATACATGCACCCCTGTGTTCACAGCAGCACTATCCACAGTAGCCAAGACACAGAAACAATGAATGGATAAAGATGTGGTACACACTGCTAATGTGTAACCAACAAGGTCTTACTGTATGCACAGGGAAATCGACTCAATATTATGTGGCAGCCTAAAATGGGAAGGGAGTTTGGGGGAAAATGGGTATATATAGCTATGGCTGATTCCCACTGCTGTCCACTTGAAACTATCACAATATTGTTAATTGGCTATACTCCAATATAAAATGAAAGGTTAAAAAAAAAAAGATGTGGTACATACATACATACTAAGGCATAAAAAGTTTTAAAATGCCATTTGTAGCAACATTTGCTGCAACTACAGCAAAGTGTGAAGTAAGGCAGAAAGAGAAAGACAAAACCATGCGATATCACTTACATGTGGAATTCAAAATTTGACACAAATGCACCTATGGAACAGAACCATGGATACAGAAAATACACTGGTCGTTGCCAAGGCAGGAGGGATGAGGGAGGGGTTAGCAGATGCAAGCTTTTATATACAAAATGGATGAACAAGGTCCTACTATATAGCACAGAGAACTATGCTCAGTATTCTATAATAAAATGGAAAATATTTACATTTTTAAATATTATGTATAAATGAATCACTTCACTGTTCAGCAGAAATTAACACTGTAAATCAACTATACTTCAATTTTTAATATATCTTGATTAAAAAAATAAACATGTTACTTGTTAAAATTATTACAAAAGAAAAAAAGTATCTAGTTTCCAGCCTTATAAAATTCAAGGGACCAAACCATGAACTTTGGTAAACAAGGAATGATAAAAATCATGAGTCTTGGTTAGAAAAAGGAGCTAAAAAGCTGGCAGAAGTTTTAAAGTTATGGAATTTCCTTGCAATAACAGAATCTAAAATGTTATTGAAAGACAGAAAACAGAATTACAACACCAAGGGAAAAAATAGCCTTGATATAAAAAACAAATTTGAGAAGCTTTCCCAAAATGAAGAAGAAATCATTACACAGATGAGGCACTAAGATGAAGAAATATTTAGACATTCCTAAAACTACACATAGAGAATTCAATTTTAAACATCAAATCCTTAATAATTTCAATATTCTATCATACTGTCATATTTATATATCATAATCATATACAGTCAAGGAATTTTGTCAGCAAATCTAATATATGGAGATGTAAATTTACACAAAACTAAAGTAAGTTTATTAGTTTTACAAAGAATATCACCTTTAGGAAATGAGTCCATTAATCAAATATGCTAAGGCACAGACTATATCAATCAACTCGAAATTCCAACTCAATACTTCTGGCTCACTGCACAAAGTTTTCCCATAGCATCTTTATAATAAAATAGGATAGGCGTAGCAGATTTAATGAAGTTAATCAGCAGAGAAGCTTATCAAGAGTGCAATGATAAAACACAGCACTTGAAGCCAGAGAGCTGGCTTTAAATTATTATCGTCTTGGCAAATGATGACTAATTAAAACTCCTGAATCCTACTTTGCCTGCCTGCTATCTGACTTTTGAAAATTCAGTGAGCTACTGTTGATAGAAATGCCCAATGCTAACACTCAGTAAATGCTGCTTGGGATGATCAAGCAGATCAATGAACATGATTTTCTAGTGCCCTTTCAAAGAAAATTGCCTTAATTTGATATTTATAGTATCTCAAATCATTTTTCTGGTACCTAAACGAACTGCAAATGCTAAAGCAGGTACTAGAAATGCCAAAAGGGTAGCATCAACCCTATTCAAGAAAATTATCTCACTAACCCTCCCCAGGTAAGATATCACCTATAATTATACGGACAGTACTGTACCTGTGATGCTCGAGTTTGTGTGTATGTTATCACTGAGGTTATCTTAGGCATATCTTAATATATAGAACCATTCAAGGATTTCCTGTTTACTTATACACCAAAGTTCAATCTACTGCTGACTGTATCAGCTTTGACTACTAATTAATTTCAAAAGGCAGGAATTAGCAGGTTTCATAACTTAGGTTGGAAGTTCACCACCCTGCTTTTGTTAAGTACCTGCCATGCAGCTACACATGTGGCTACATTCTAGGCACGGTGGTGGGTGTCAAGGCAGTGGAAATGAACAAAGTCTAGGTTGTGGTCTCCCAAGGTCTCTTGGAACTCACAGTAATTAAGAGCAAGGTGATATAAAGGTCCACCTGAAACTGTCACAACATTGTTCATCAGCTCTCCTCCATTATAAAATAAAAATTTCAAAAAAAAATGAGAAGGTGGTAATGGAGCTAATCTGCCTAAGTTTTGATGAGGGTTTCTGACAGGAAGAACTGGTTAATGTGCCCAGAAAACTGCAGCCTTCAAGCCTGTACAATGCCTAGGACAGAGTACACCAATGCTGAAAAAGGGTAGGTTTTAATACCTTAATATCTTCCAGGTATTCAATGTCTGCAGTGCAATATCCATCTTTCATTCCTCTTTTTAAAACCCTAAACCGCTTTCCTCCAACGGTATCAACCACAGACCTTCCATCAGGCAAGAAATGTACATTTCTAATTTGTAACATACAACCATAATCTGCAAAACTAGAAGAAAAACTCCAGTTAGTACCAAAAGTTCAAGCCACCAGGCGTGCACATTCTCAGCAATATTCACAGAAAATTCAAGAATCAATAAAAACATGTAGACAAAAACATACCTATTCTGTGTATCACTGACGCACATCCCAAACTGTTTAGTTCCAGTCTGTATACTTCTTCGAATCATCAATCTGTATCTTGGCTCAAATACATGAAGAGGGCAAGGCACAGTGGGATAGGCCATAGTGCAAACAAATATTGGAACATTCTTGGTCAAGCTGAAGAAGAAAAAAATTGCATTATTATATATCAGAAAATACAACAAAAATGAGTGAAACTTTCAATAAATAATAAAAAACAAAAATTTACTCTAAAATCAGGTAATTTTCATTCTTGGCAAGAATAAGAATCAGCATCCCCTTCATTTAAGCTCATGTTGATACAATATTAATCCTAAAACTGTCTGCAATCCTCTTACAAGTAAATTCGAATTTACAAAGTTGTCATATAGAACTATGTACTTTTATGAATAAAAAAGCAATTGATTGTAACTATATTAAAAATGTTTAAAATATCTGTAACACAACAGAGTTATTATATTCTATCCATAAAACACTGTTACTCTTAGACAATAATAAGTGAGCTCCTGCAAAGGACAAAAAACACATTTAAAAAAATTTTTAGTCACTAAAATATTTCCTCACTAACAAAAGCAGGTAATTCAGTGGCATACATTTTTTTCCAAATAATGATACATTTTAATTCCCAGATTGGCAGGAAATATGAAGGATAAAGGCAGCGCTCAGTTTCTCATTAATCTAAAGAAAACCTTTGGCAAGGGTATGGGGAAAAACTGGCAGTTGACGGGGGCAGTTTGAAATAGTACAACCATACCGAAGAAGAATTTGGCTATATACATCAAAAATTTTTTTAAATATTCATATCCTTTGAACCAACAGGTATACTTTTTTCTGCAAGTATTGTAAAAATGTTCAACGTGTATAGCAGCCAAAACTTAGAAGCAAAAAGAGACAACCAGTAAAATAAATTATGATGTAACCATAAAATGAGATACATATTTAGACTTTAATGAGAAAAGGAAGGTATTAAATAATAGTAAAATAATCCCATATTTGTTTATAATGTATTTATATATATTAAAATTGGGAAGGATATATGTCAAAATGCCAGTGGTGATTACCTTTGAGTTACAGATTATGGCTCTCCCTGCCTACCACCCCCCACAACGAATATTTTCTACTCTTTCTTCAAAAAGACCACAATGTGAAGTCTATATGTAATACACACTTAACATGCAAGTCCTAATTCCTCTACTTTTAAAACTGTGTCTTTTACCATCACTAAGCACTTTTATGAACATAAAAACCAGGGTGGGGGGGAAAACAACCCAGTATGTCTTTTAATTAGCAAAACCTGTAAGTACCAGAGAATGAGGTACCCTTAATAGCCCAGTTAGTACACAGGATTCCTGAGGCTTCTCTCCATCACACGCAGCTTCCCTTGCATCACTACTCCTGTCATTCATGAATTCCAGTCTGTGCGTGTGTATTGGGGGTGGGGTGGGTGTGGGGTCTGGTTCTGTCACTGTGTTCAAGTATTTCAAAAATAATTCTGAAGCTTTCTTGTATTCAGCTTTTTGCAGCATTGGTCCAAAATGTCTATAATCCACACATTAGAATATTTTCTATCACAAAGTCACAATAGAATATCAGTTCCATCAGAAGACAAACCGCTATCAACTTCTATAAAGAAAAGATAGAAACCTTTCTTCTATTGAAGGCCACTGGCCCGATGACAACATTTGGTGGACACATACTAAAAAAAAAGGACAAAAAACACATTTAAAAAAATTTTTAGTCACTAAAATATTTCCTCACTAACAAAAGCAGGTAATTCAGTGGCATACATTTTTTTCCAAATAATGATACATTTTAATTCCCAGATTGGCAGGAAATATGAAGGATAAAGGCAGCGCTCAGTTTCTCATTAATCTAAAGAAAACCTTTGGCAAGGGTATGGGGAAAAACTGGCAGTTGACGGGGGCAGTTTGAAATAGTACAACCATACCGAAGAAGAATTTGGCTATATACATCAAAAATTTTTTTAAATATTCATATCCTTTGAACCAACAGGTATACTTTTTTCTGCAAGTATTGTAAAAATGTTCAACGTGTATAGCAGCCAAAACTTAGAAGCAAAAAGAGACAACCAGTAAAATAAATTATGATGTAACCATAAAATGAGATACATATTTAGACTTTAATGAGAAAAGGAAGGTATTAAATAATAGTAAAATAATCCCATATTTGTTTATAATGTATTTATATATATTAAAATTGGGAAGGATATATGTCAAAATGCCAGTGGTGATTACCTTTGAGTTACAGATTATGGCTCTCCCTGCCTACCACCCCCCACAACGAATATTTTCTACTCTTTCTTCAAAAAGACCACAATGTGAAGTCTATATGTAATACACACTTAACATGCAAGTCCTAATTCTCTACTTTTAAAACTGTGTCTTTTACCATCACTAAGCACTTTTATGAACATAAAAACCAGGGTGGGGGGGAAAACAACCCAGTATGTCTTTTAATTAGCAAAACCTGTAAGTACCAGAGAATGAGGTACCCTTAATAGCCCAGTTAGTACACAGGATTCCTGAGGCTTCTCTCCATCACACGCAGCTTCCCTTGCATCACTACTCCTGTCATTCATGAATTCCAGTCTGTGCGTGTGTATTGGGGGTGGGGTGGGTGTGGGGTCTGGTTCTGTCACTGTGTTCAAGTATTTCAAAAATAATTCTGAAGCTTTCTTGTATTCAGCTTTTTGCAGCATTGGTCCAAAATGTCTATAATCCACACATTAGAATATTTTCTATCACAAAGTCACAATAGAATATCAGTTCCATCAGAAGACAAACCGCTATCAACTTCTATAAAGAAAAGATAGAAACCTTTCTTCTATTGAAGGCCACTGGCCCGATGACAACATTTGGTGGACACATACTAAAAACAAAAAGTCTGTAAAGCACAGTTATTTCTTAGTGAGAAATAGAAAATGTTTTAATTTTATTTTATATTTTAAAAAAACTAGAAACAGCATGTAAAAATTACAATTTTGGTCTTCAGTGTCCAGTTAAAGTGAGAACAAAAAAGAGTTAAGAAATTAGAAACCCAGTAAAGAAACTTGGAGACTGCAGAAAATAGTGAAAGAGGTCAAGTCATGGAGGGAAGAAAAAAGAAGAAAAGTGTGAGAAGCCAACATACAGGGCAACAAAACCAGGTCCAAATTACCCAGCCCTGATTAGCTGTTCATGTGCTCTCAGTAGTACCCTGTACCACTGAATCCCAAAGTTACCAGCGGGTTTTTCACCTTCCTGATACTAAGTCAATTACGAGAACAGTCAGTATCTTCATTGAGAATTTAGCCCCTAAGTCACCCCTTCCAATTTCAGTCTCAAGGTCCCACCCCCTTGCGAACCTCTGATTGGCTACTCCCCCTGCCAATCCAGGTCACTTACCTCTACTTTCTCCTGAGAGCGGGGACTGACAGTTGAGGGTGGCAGTTCCCAGCAACCACCTCCACCAGCCTGATGTCCCTGGAGGAACACCCCGCCCTCCGCCGCCCCCCAGCTAAAAGACTGGTTCAGTGTGGAGAGCTGTCAGGAAGTCACTCCCAACAGAACATCTGGAAGTTACCAAAATAAACCTGAAAACTTCTGAATGTTGAAGACAGGGGAAATTAACCAATATTTGTTTACGATATGCCTTTGACTGGGTTGAACTACAGACAAAACCCAGCTGGCTGTAAGGAGGCGTCTCTCCTCGTTATTTCAAAGAGTAGTAGTTTGATTTGATTATGTTAATTTGTATGAGAAGAAACTTACTGTGAGAGTTCAGCAGTTTCTTCATCATATATTTTTTTTCTCTCAGACAGCTCATCAGGCAGATACTTCACTATTAAATCTTCCAACAGCTGTGTGACACAGTACCTCCTATCTGCTAGATACTGAAAGACAATATTATTTTACATTCCAGCACTTTTTTCCCCCTACAGTACAAAACAGGTAAAACAGTTTAACTCATATAGTAAAGCCTTTATTACATATTTACACAGTCAGTTCTGAATTCATTAGGAAAAGCAGGGAACAATACAATGGATGATGCTAAACTGGAAAACCTGCCTGAAGCTTAGCTCAAGAGCATTCAAGGTAAGTCTGCAACCTGAAACAAGTTCTCTAGATAAGACGACCCTTGTCTTGCTAGGATCACACACCATTAACAGCAGTCAGCCCTGCTCCTGCTGTCTCCCACACCAAAGGTAAGTTCCTTCTGACAGTTCACGTGTATCTGAAACTAGCATTTTAATCGAGAAACAAAAATAAGGAATAAAGAAAATAATCCATTTGCCTTATTTAAGAAAAGCAAAGTTGCTCCCTTTTTTTTTGTTCCAGATAACTTCTTTCAGATTTTTCTTCTGCTGTCATCCCACTATAACTATTAATGCCCTTATCAAAAGGTGACTATGTGAGTCACCCTCTGGTAAGGTTTATCCCACTCCCATAATACTCTGAAAGCTTGCCACCCTGATACATTTTAGTGTTACTCTCTCTTACAACTGCCAAAAGCCATCTGACTATCCTTCAAGGTCTGGCTGCAATTTTACCTTTTGCATAAAGTGTTCCTTAATTATTTTTCTGTCTCCTAGGAATAACCTTTAATGTATAGAAGGCAGCTACCATACCCTGCACTATATTAGGTGGACAGGGATATATTATATCTCTGTAACTAAACTAAGAACTGCATAGAGCCAGGGACCAGTTCAGAGTGTGTACATAGAATTCTGAACAAAATATCTATGTGTGTGTGTGTGTATATATATATGTCCAATACCAATTTGCTTAATAAAACAATGAGGAAAACTCTTGTCACACAACTACAAGATAAAGAGAAACCAGCTTTTCCTCTAGATCCAGCAAAAATTAGGGTTTTGTCAGTATCTAATGAAGTACAGAGTAGAAAATATGAATGGTGGGCAAAGCGCTTATACTTGTGGTTTTTAAACTTCAGCATGAACCGTGGCTTGTTAGAAGTGCAGACTGCTGAGCCCTCACCAGGTCCTGATTTAGTGACTCTGGGGAAGGGTCTGCAAATCCGTATTTCTAACAAGTTCCCAGGGGATATAGATGCTGCTGGTCGGGGGAACATACCTTGAGAACAACTGGGCTATTGACTGGACAGATGTACTCTTGAGCAGATAATATATACATATATATATAGATAAGAGTTTATTATAAAATTAATCAAATTAGAGATATAAAAGCAATTTCAAAGTAATAAAGATGTTTTAAAACTTAAGACTCATGTATTAAATTTGGGAAATATGGCTTCTCTTCCATTACTGGTAAGAATCTAAATTTGTACATTACTTGAGACCTAGGCAATCTGGCAATTGGTTTTAAGAGTCTTAAAATATATGGCCTTTGATCCAGTAATTCTCCAAGGAATTTATCCTAAGGAAAGAGTCAAAGACACTGAGCATAGTATGCTAAAAAAAAAAAAAAAACACTTAAATGCTCCAAAACAGAAAAATGTTGTATCATTGGACTAGTATGCTGCTATAAAAATCACATCTTTGAAATGCATTCAGATGAAAAAATGAGCAAAGTAAGTAGAAAGAGCAGAAAACTAGAGCATATCCACTTTATCTGTGTAAATGTATATTTAGACTTTACCAATTATACATGATACATTCAAGTCAGGACAAAGGATAAAGTTATTTTTAAACAGTATGTTAGTTAAGTTTTTAAATAACATCCTTACTTTGTTTTCCTTAGAACGTCAGACATTTAAGGTGCGATAACTCTAAATTTAAAGCATAGTAAATATATAAGCATATCGAAAAGCTCTGAAAAACCAGCAAAGATGCATGTATTAGAGTACTTCATCTGAAAACAAAAGTCTAAAAGTTGGAAATGTAAAAATCTTATTTTAGCTTTTCCGACTTTGTAAACATTCTGTTTTGTGTTCTACTACACATAGGGTTGCTATGTTGTATGAAATATAACAATACATATATGCTATATAATATCCGTACAGAGCTATGCTTTCTACATAGGAAATAACTTTTTAATAGCAAAATGGTTTTTATCAAATTTCTACATCGTATTTGCAAGACACTATTTTTCTTAAAATCTAGAGATAGAATCATCCTCCTGGATCAATGCTACCACTGCAACAAGAATTGTAAGGCTCTGGCCTCACCTTTGAGGACATCAAGCAGGACTGAAGAGGGTGCTGCCCTCCCACTGGTTACAGAAGAGATCCACCTGAGATCCAGCTGTTTTCCTAATGCAGGTGATCAGTGCAGACCACCCGCCAGAGAAGGAGGGGTGTGGGAAGCTGTGCCTCCCTCTCCCTGCCAGGCTACCACTTTCTAGAACTGCACTGTCCAGTGTGGGAGCCATGACTCACACGTGCATACTTAAATGTAAATTAATTAAAAGTACAGTCCCTCCCACACATGTGGCCAATAGCTACCATGTTGGACAGCATAGATACAGGGCATTTCCACAATGTAGCAAGTCCTACTGGACAGTTTGTCCAGGTGTTAAGGGGACTGACTGAGGCCTGAAATCCAACCTAAAAATGGGGGTGGGCAGCAGGGCAGTTGAGATTCCCCAATACTGTCATTAAAATCAACCTATTCCTGACCAGGTACTTGATCAGCTGTTTAAACACCTCAGCTGTTTAAAAAATTAAGTATGGGGATTCAGTCTTCAGACTCTGCTTTCTCCCACCCTCTCCAAACTCACTTTCCTCCAATACTAGCAGATGGGTAATGAGACATGCATGATCCCTTTTGGTAAATCAATATGCATAATATAATTCATTCTGAGCCTAATAATCATCATTTCCATGGCTAAATAGAAATCAAACCATGTTGCTACACATAAGAGCAATAAACAAATACACAAATGCTTACCTCCTTTAAGCTTTCTTTGCAAAGAGGACAATATGGTGTGTGATCTAAACAACGCTCAAGACAGTTCTTACAGAATGAATGTCCACAAGGGGTTGTCACTGGCTCAAAAAACAACCTGAAATCAACCAGAATACATGTTAGTTTTCACCATAAGCTGTCCACTGGAAAAACTGAACAAATAATGTAACCGTAAGACCACTTTCTGTTTAGAAGAGGAATGAGGGTTTGACAGGCACAAAAGGAGGGAAGGACCAGTGGTAAATGCCAGGTACAGCCTCCTGAACTGTTTAAAAGTTCACCATCATCAGGGGTACCCTGCTTGGAGCTGTACGGACTAATATCACCACCGCTCACAGGGGCTACTGCAGCCTTGAAACGGGGCTGGTCCAAACTGAGATGGGCAGTACTTCTGAAATACACACCAGACTAGTGCAAGATTAACAATGTAAACTGTATCATTACTTATTCATTTGTTTTTGTATACACTCATCACTTTAGAACTGGTTTTCTTATAAAGCTTATAAAAGCCTTACTACATGAAATTCATTCAAAATAATCCACTGAGTATTACCATTGAATCCTAAAGAAAACTGATGCTCAAAACCATATGGATACTCAAACAATATGGAAAAACTAATTTTCCTTACATTTTAGTTATTTCCTGAAACATAATACTTTTGGGGAGTTCCCAGAGGTACTGTTAGATGCATAGGCACTTCAGAAATCATCAGCGTCTGATCCCCTCCCCTCAAGATGAAGCAGCCAAGGGTCAGGATCAAGGGACATGGCTCAGAAATGCCTGGTGTGGTCAGTTCCAGGTGCTTGACACACTGTTCCCTTGCCTCCACCACAACTTATATAAATGGAAAATGTTCTTTCCAAATTATCAGTCTTAGAATTACAAGCATTCACATAATGGAAATTCTTATCCTGTGTTACTAGAAAAGGACTTTGGAGCTAAGATACATAAACAAGATAGAATCACATACACACAATACATCATTGTATTTTTACCCAAATCTAAAACCATGGAGTCTCACTAATAACATGTATAGCTTTTATAGTACAATTCCTCAGATACTTTCTATAGTTTAGTCATTTGATTCCTATAAGACTTAAATATGGCATGGTGGTAAAGAATCTGCCTGCCAGTGCAGGAGACATAAGAGATGCGGGTTCAATCCCTGGGTTGGGAAGATGCCCTGTAGAAGGAAATGGAAACCCCCTGCAGTATTCTCGCCTGGAGAACTCCATGGCCAGAGGAACCTGGTGGGCTACAGTCCACAGGGTCGCAGAGTCAGACACGACTGAAAACCTGAGCACTTGTGCACGTGCACACACACACAAATCCTGACACCACCTCCCAAGCGAAAAGTCACAGTTAGCTGCTCAGTCATGGTAAAGAAAGGGAATGGGCCCACCAAGGAAGCCCCTTCTAAGTAAGGAAAAGCTAAATAAGGCTCAGAGATTATATTATTTGCCCAAGATGTGAAAGGAAAACCGAGGACTAAAATTCTTATCTTTTGATTTTTAATTCACTACTCTGTTACTTCACACTGCTTATTCTTAGAGTTCAGTTCAGTTCATTCGCTCAGTCGCATCCAACGCTTTGAAACCCCATGGACTGCAGCACACCAGGCTTCCCTGTCTATCACCAACTCCCAGAGTTTACTCAAACTCATGTCCATCGAGTCAGTGATGCCATCCAACCATCTCATCCTCCGTTGTCCCCTTCTCCTCCTGCCTTCAATCTTTCCCAGCATCAGGATCTTTTCCAAGGAGTCAGTTCTTTGCGTCAGGTGGCCAAAGTACTGGAGTTTCAGCTTCAGCATCAGTCCTTCCAATGAATATGCAGGACTGATTTCCTTTAGGTTAGACTGGTTGGATCTCCTTGCAGTCCAAGAAAGTCCAGTTCTTACAGAGTAGATTACCTTTATCTACTCTGTACTTATTTACATTAATATAAAATATTCATCTCATAAAATCTGACATACTTACCTCATGCAGAGAGAACACTCAAAATCTGAGACATCTATTAATTCTTCTGGGACATCACCGTAAGTTAATGAAAACGTACAGACTTCAGTGGGAATTTCTATTAAAACAAAGAGATGGGGTTTTTTTTTTTAGGAAAAAATTTGGAAGCCATTCTGAATAAATCAATGTTTTCTGTGAGTGTAGTGAAATTTTTACCTCCCTGTCTTTTCAGCTTATTTCTTCCATCTTCATTTACAATCACATCCTGGTCTAAAAGAGACAACTTTCTTTTCAGCAGAACACCTTTCTCTTGAATGCAAAGTGAGGGTTCCGAGGACACTCTTTTTAAACAGTCCTCTCTGGCAGGCATGTCTGTTGAATTTATAGCCTGTGCTGACCGAGCACGGTTTAGGCTTCCTTTGACAGGCTCTGAGGTGACCTCTGCTATTTCTTCATTCTACAAAAAAAAAAATGCAACAAATAAGGGTAACTGACTGTTATGTTTTTACTGCCCTTATTGCTCTCACCAAGAACTAAACTGAAATGAAACTGTGATGTCTTGAAAGGTTTATTTTACTGTTCATTTAAAACAAAACCAACTTTTAATTCTAAAACCCTGGCAAGTAAAGGATTTTTGCCAGTACTTAGAGAGCCCTGGACATCAAGCTGACATCTATCATAATGAGGTTTAAGTAGTTATGCTAATATAGTTGTTTCTACTACAAGGAAACTAAGATAAATACAATGTTCTGGTTTTTTCCAAGAGACAAAAATTTCTGACATTCAGGTGATGTAACACTGTGATTATCGAGCAGATATGTCACATAAAAGTTTTTAGTGTAAAATAAAAGGTCACAGTGGAACCCTATTAAGACAAGCCTTACTAACTTGAAAGTACCAACATAGATTTTAGTATTAATATTTGAAACTAGGAAAGAGAAGATCTTGTAAAGAAAATGGATACACTAAGCCTATGACTGTCTCTTCTCACACCTTACCTGCTCTGGGCTCAGCTCACTGGCAGAGTGAGACTCTTCCATCACTGAAGGAAAACTGAAAGGTTTGTTTTTAATACATGGTAATGAATTCCAGGAAGAGTCCTTCAGGCCTTCTTTTAAGTTTTCAGGTGATAATAAATCACATAAAATCTGTAAGGAAGGTATAATAAAGAATAATAAAAAATATAAAATATTTTATTAAGGATAATTTAGTTACTTAATATTTAAGAGGGCTTCTCTTGTGGCTCAGCTGGTAAAGCATCTGCCTGCAATGTGGGAATCCCTGGGTTGGGAAGATCCCTGGGAGAAGGGAAAGGCTACCCACTCCAATACTCTGGCCTAGAGAATTCCATGGACTGTATAGTCAATGGGGTCGCAAGAGTCAGACATGACTGAGTGCCTTTCACTCACCTCACTCATTCAATATTTAAGAATTTCTGGAAAATTTCATATGGAGTATAAACTATAAAAATATCCAATCACTTTGTTGTACACTTGAAACTAATAATATTGTAAGTCAGCTATACATCAACTACAAAAAAGAAAACTTACAGCTAATATTATCTTTAACAGGCAGGGAAAGAACAGGTTAAGTAAAAAAACAAAAAACAAAAAACAAGGACTTCCATGTTGATTTTAAAAGTCCTGCCAAAACCAAGGTGTGCCTCCAAGAGGGTCAAACCACATCAAAGAAATGGTTCAAAAGGAGAGCTCAGGGGTGACTAGACTGGTGGTCTGAGAAGGTGCCCAAGGTGAAGGTTGACATGTATATATAAGGTTTGTATAAAGAAGAGATCTTTACCTCTGACCATCAGCAAGTCCCATCCTGTCAATATAGTTAATGGTTCATCCCAATGTATATTCTAAGGCCGAACTTAGACTTTTATGTGAACTTGGACCTTTAACCCCAGAACTAAAATTCCATGTGTTTACAGTGAATCTAGCTTCTCCATGAACCAGTGACCTGCATGGTCAGTCATCAACCCCGGCATTAACAGGGGCGCCCCATGGCAACTGGCCCAAACGGAGGCAGCTGTAGTGTCTAAACTCTGGGCACTTCTCTCAGAAACACCTCAAATTCTCCAACAAGGGGGTTACAACGGAGGAACAGACTGGCTACAAGGAAATGAGAGGGATTCAAATTTGACTGCTTGTCAAATAAGCTGTGTGTATATGTACAGCATATACACATTTCTTAAAGTCTCAATTTGGAAGTTTGGTTTTTCAGCTGTTCTATCTCTCAAGGCACAAAAATCAGATTTTTCCACAAATCTTTACAATGTAAATAAAAAGGAAATATACATGGTATTAATGAAAGTGTGTGCATCTGTAGGTGCTCAAGCAATAAACCATTTAATGAACAATCACTAAAGAATTTGGATATGTTTTTACATTTCCCGATTAAAAAAAAAAAAGTATTAAACATACTCCCACACCCTAGAAGATAGTTACCTGACTCCTAGGTATTTAGTGAAGAGAGATAAAAACATATGTCCACAAAATGACTTTTAAAAGAATGTTCGTGGCATCAATTAGAAACAATCCAAATGAAAATCACCACTAACTGTGAATATCACAAACTGTGCTGTGTTCATACCACAGGATACTTGGTGAACAATAAAAAAGAAAAAAATTACTGGATGTGTCTCAAAAACATGTTGAGTGAAAAAAGAGTCTATACAGTGTACGTGAAGGTCCAGAACAGGCAGAAGAAATCGTCTGTGGCGCTAGAGGTCTGGGCAGTAACTCCCTCTGGAAGCACAGCAAGAGGGAATCTGCTGCAGAGATGAGGGAGCTTTCCAGGGTGATCGGAAATAGTCTGTATCTTCACCGGGATCTTGTTACATGAATGTATAATTTCTCAAAACTCACTGAACTATAAAACACCTTTTATTATATGTAAATTATACCACAATTTACCCCCCCCAAAAGAAAAAATATTTCAAGGCAGGAGATACTTTGCATTCACCTGACCTTATTAACCAACAAATAATTACAGGAAAGTAAGGATACCCAGCAGCATGGAAAATGCAAAATTATAAGCCCTTATAAAGTCTGCAGTCTCACCAGGGAGATCACTCTAGCAAAGAGAGCACAGTAAGAATACACAACACAGTAAGCCGTTTTTTGTTAAATCAGTGGGCTAGAACATGTATGCAAACAAACCTCATGGAGGATTATTCATACAGCATTTGGAATGCAAAAAAAATCTTGAAGTTCTTTTACTTTAAGATACATAAGAATCTCCTGAGGTGCTTGTTAAATTATACTCTAATTCCAGAGATTCTAATTCCAAAGGTCTGTGGTGGGACCCAGGAAATCTTTGTGTTTACCATGCACCCGAGATGACTCTGACAAAAAGCCACGTTCTGAGCCACACTACAAACACAATAAATGCTGTGGCCTCTTTGGGGGACACTAAAGGAACAACATGACTGGGCACTGAAATTGTATTAGGATAGATTTTCCCAAAACATTTTTCAGAGACTCTAGTCTTCCCAGATGTTCTGAGTAAATCTGGCAAAAGCTGTTGTCATGCTAGCAAAGCAAAAACTCTTGAGAAGGGCTGAAGAAATACGTTTGATTGGTTTAACCCAGTATTTCCCAGAGTCATTTGATCAGAGAACCCCTTTTCCTTTTAATTAACACCTACCACTGAACAAACTCTGGAAAGTGATGTATGGAGTACTGAGAAAATTAAGGCAAAATAAATTGAGTGGGACAGTACTATTGGCAACCACGGAAAGCAAGCAAAGTTGAGACCTGAAATGAAAGGCAAAGGAAGCCAATAAAAATTCCTGAGCAGGAACATCATGACAACAATGTTTAATTAAGAATGACTGGTCTGGCTCCCATGGAACAGACTATTAGAGAACATCTAAATTTAACTAGGCGAAAGTAATGCATTTAACTCTCTCTGAAATGTTCTGACTTGGGTAAGAACTCAATATGCTAGCAAGTCTACTGAACTGAAAAACCCTTGTCAAACTGCTACTAAATCTGACTTATGGACACCCCTTATGTCCTTATCCCAAGAGTCTAACGGGCAATTGTAAAAAGACCTGTGTTGTCGGGAAACTGGCTGGAAGTGTTACAGTTGGTAAACGGATTACCTTTTCTACTTCCAGCTTTGCAGGTGCGAAATCTTCATCAAGCGCTAAGCACTGAAGAAACAGTTGTAAGGCATCACCTAAAAAACCAGCATCATGGAGGACTTTTCCTTTCCTGAAGTAGACCTTCAATAAAAGCACACATACCCAGCTTTTATCGATGGAATTATTTTTTGAAACATCAATATCACGTAAGGCTAAAAAAAAAAAAGTTCTGCTTGGAAATGTTCATTTTGAAACTCTGAATGACTCTCAGGGGCCCAAAGCATTTTACAGGTACATTTACACCCTACCCGGGATAGGCACCTATGATTATGAGGTCCAGAAAATGACTCCAAAGCCACATTTCTAATTACATCCAGTCAATGGTAAGTCCAGAGGATTCTTTCCTGTTTAAGGGTTTTAAGAGCTTCCCTGGCTCAGTTGGCAAAAGAGTTCTGCAACGCAGGATACCTGGGTTTGATCCTCGGGTTGGGAAGATCCCCTGGAGGAGTGCATGGCAACCTACTCCAGTATTCTTGGCCTGGAGAATCCCACAGACAGAGGAGCCTGGTGGGCTACAGCCCATGGGGTCTCACAAGAGTCAGACATGACTTAGCGACTAAACCACTGCTGCCACCAAAGCTGTCTGTACAAATCATTTTCCCTCGTATTAACACTGATTTGACTTGTACCAACTGGTCATGTCATTATGAGATTCTGAATCATTTTCTTTATTAATTTATAAATTTTAGAGCATCCTTAATATACATTCCTCAAAGGCATAGCTTTGAATGCAGAAAAAAGTCACATTAAAGGATTACTTTTAACTTAAATAACATATATGGGAGATGGACTGATTTGCCTTGACAGTACTAGTGAAAAGGAGAATTCGTAAACCGATTATATAATATATACATGCTGCAAATCTTTTTTCAAAAGAGCATGGGCAAGGCCCCCACCTACCATATTAAACGACTGCCTCATCACCCAGTTCCCATCATAATGCCTCAGTCAACTCTCCAGCCACAGAACCTCTTCTCTCTCCATTAATAAACCTCCTCCACTGATAACTTCTTTGGGTCCATCTCCACAATAGGGCCAGGTGTATGTCTTTGAGGAAATGCTATATATTAAACTCTTTTTTTTTTCTCCCTGTGCCTTGAAGTCAAGTTGTTCTCTAGTTAGGGAACAAACGTTTCTTACAGTCTAAAAAGCTGTCAGAGGATATTCATCCACTCAAAATATTGATCTTAGACTTCTAGAACTATTCTATATATTTAAAAGAAATCGCCCAATCCATTCCATCGTAACTTACAATCATAACTGAAACGCATACTCCCTACAGGTGGAATTCTTAAATGCATGCAAATGTAAAACAGTAATTTTACCTCAGGCCAATTTGGCAGTTGAAAGAGAACTGCATTCAAATCTTCTATGGCTGCTTTAAACTCTTGGAGACCAGCGTAGGATTCAGCTCTGTAGATTTTCAGAGTCAAGTCGCTAGGCTCTGAAATCAACATTATGAAGGTTTGATTATTTTTAAAAGATTACTGTATAATCCACAGAAACATCATACAAGAACTGACACAGCGAATCTAGTCAATAACCACTGACGCAAAGGCAGTGAGCCTAGCACAGTACAGGTGCAACCCCCTGGCATACTGGCATTTCTCTAAGTTATAGCAAATCCTTATGGTTAGATTATTTTAGTGGAGGAAACTGATTAAAAAAAAAACTGAAAATATTTTGATAATATGATCACTCCTAAGAAACTGAATGTTTTCCTAACATAGGCAAAGATTTAGCAGATGTATCTTAGATGTTTAGAAGATTTGTCTTTTTGTGGCAAATCTTTATATCTGATTTTGAAATCTTTTAAATGACTACATGTGTTAACTTCTGCATACGGAATTCCCACAGTTACAAAGACTGACCGAGGCACGGTCTTATGAGAGGACACGATGGTCCTGTTTCTGGAGGAAATGGGTTGACAAGAGTCAGGTTTCTTAAGAGGGAAAATTTTTAAAATTCCTGCCATTAATAAAAACAGGATTGGATGGCCCCAGAATGATTTAATTTCAAATATTTGAGGGTAAAAAGCTTTAGGTGATAATTTTACTATGTGCTCTGTCTCTACTTGAGAAACCAAACGAGTATCCAAAGGCACTAAAAATTTCAGACACTTAGTTGGTTCACTTATGGTACTATAATCAATTACTACAGGTCCTGTGGAATCTAGGAAAATGGTACAGATGAGCTTATTTCCTACAGACTCAGATGCAGAGAATGGACACATGGGCACCAGAGGGGAGAAAGGGAGGGTGAGACAAAGTGAAGAGGCCAGGATGGACATATATACACTGCCATGTGTGAAACTGCTTGTGGGAACCTGCGGAGCAGCACAGTGCTCTATCCTCAGTGCTCTATGATGACCTGAGGGCTGGAGGCAGGCCCGAGAAGGAAAGGATTTGTATACTTATAGCTGCTTCACTTCAGTGTACAGCAGAAACACAACACTGTACAGCAATTATATTCCAATAAAAAAAGGTTAAAAAAGATTACTACAGGTACATGGATTCTGAAACTGAAGTCTAAGCCAGAAATCAATTTTCAGTATCTACAGATGCCGTTAACTTCACTTTTCTTTTTAAAGCCATTATTATCTTTAAAGGCTTCCAAAATGTATGCTTATAAAATAAAGCATTTGTTGTAGGAAGGGCATAAAGACCTTACCACCTACCGTCCTGGGCAAACAAAACAAAAACTATAATAAAACTCCTTAATAGCTTCCTTTACTCTAGTTTTTAAATGATTGCTTTTTTACAGATAACTCTTCCCTGGTGGCTCAGAGGTTAAAGCATCCACCTCTAATGCGGGAGACCCGGGTTCGATCCCTGGATCGAGAAGATCCCCTGGAGAAGGAAATGGCAATCCACTCCAGTATTCTTGCCTGGAGAATCCCATGGACGAGAAGCCTAGTAGGTTACAGTCCATGGAGTCACAGAGAATCGGACACAACTGAGCGACTTCACCTTCACCTTGATTTAACAATTAATTAGACAGGCCTTTTCCAGTTGCTGGTACTTGAGAACTCAAACTGTTACCTCAAATTTATACCAATGAAAAAATTTTAAGAATAAAATTAGTATTTCATGAAAATAGTTCTTACTTCCTAAGCAGAAAAAGACATGTCTGGAACATTTCATCTTTTGTTTCTTAAAACAATATAATTGTAAATCATTATCAGAACAAAAACTCATAGAAACTGAAAGCTCCATGTGATTAATCAATCAAGAATGAGGAGTCTCAGCACCAAGATAGATAGATGCTGGAGGGGTTTCAAAGATGTTACTTTCTCCTTGTCTCTGAGGAGCTTACAGTCACATTAGGAAATCCTATTTTCTTGTGAAATGGCATCACGTGGTCCTGACTAGACAAGCACAACCGGAGTCCGGGAAACAGGGAGCAGCGGGTGCCCAGCCAGTCCAAGGAGTGATCTCCACAGCAGCGTCCAGCTCCCTGAGCTGGAGAGGATGGGGACTATATCGGGCACAGCTGGGGTCCTGCCAACAGCACCCCGGGACCCGCCTGTGCCACGGCACCACCAGAGAGGGGGGGTTCAGTCACAACCAGCAGCCCCCTCCACACTCGGATCCCTTACTGGACTGTTTTTCTTCTCACTGTTTCCTTTTAAAGCAGGTTCCCCTGCACGACCCTGGAGGCAATGCCCACAGGGACCTCGTGAGTACTGTACCCTCTGATCAAGGTCTTTACCGCTCGGCGCTGCCCTTTACACAGCCTCCCCAGGGCAGCGCTGTGGAAAGGGGCTGGGGAGACCTCCGTCTTTACAGCGCCAGGTCAGTTCACCACGCTTCTCCCCCTCCAAGGTACGCAAACAAGGAGCTCAAGCTACCCAGGCTCCCTTGCAAAGCTGGTGTCTACAGGGATGAAAAGTGTGGGGACTCGTGAAGGAGACGACAGGAAGGTCAGATCTTAAAACTCTTGTTCCCCGAATCCTTGTAGGTTCTTACTGAGCATTTCACATGCCAATGGAATAGTGATTCTGAGTGACTGTTGGGGAGAGGGGAGCCTCAACAGTTGAGTTCAAACTCCCAGAACATTATTAAAGAGATTAGGGCCACCCCATTTGTTTCCTTCAAGTCCTTCCTAATTCAAAAAAAAAAAAAAAAGAAAAGAAAACAGTGCATGATTGAGGCCCTCTGAATATTATGAGGATACAGAACATCTGCCCTCTGTGTTCACTTGTGGGAAAGGCGACTGCAAAAAAAATGCCATCAGCGAGGCTGTGTCATTAACTCAAGTGTTCAACAGGTGACAGATATTTACGATCTGCTCCGTGCGAGGTCCCGAGGACCCTGGGATGAACTGATCACCTCACTGCAGGAACCACCAGGGAGGGCCCGGGCGCCCCTCAGTCCACGGCTGCAGGTATGCAGTGCCTGGTACATCACAGACTCGGAAACAGAAAGATGCATCAGGGCCGAGTGTACTGGGCAGCATTTAATTCCTACCTCTCCTTTTTTTCACCCTACCTCCAGCTGCATCAAATTCCCAACAGCCAGCTGTGCTTTTCCTCAGGCTCAGTACACTTCCCACACCGCCAGCACCCCCAAAAGGATACGTGTGCTGTGTTGTTAGTTAACATTGACTGTCCAAATCTAACCTTTACCACAGTCAGTTTTACCTCCTCTAGTACTTCCCCGATCCATCCCTGGTCTTTTCCAGTCCAATTGCTAATAACATTTTGAAAGCCAAAATTAAGCTAAGACTATTGTAACAGCTTCCTAACTGCACATCTTGCCTCCAGTTTTATCTGTACATACCTCACCATCCACAGATACAGTTATTTAGCACAACATCCAAGTTCCTGCGTGCCTGGGTCCTGCCCATCTCTCTAGCCATATTTCCCATCAATATGAACCTCCCAGTGAGTCCCAAGAGGACCTAGCTACTCAGCCCCATGCACGCCTTTTTCTACCTCATGCCTCCTCCTTTTTCACAGAGCTTCCTCCTTGTGAGACCACCCCTATGCAACTCCCCTCTGTCTGGACAACTATTTTCTAATCTAATAAGACTCGGCTCACCAACTTCTTCTCCAAGACGCTTTCCTTTGCATCTCCTGCCATTCGGCATTCCAGGAGGATTCAGAGCCTGGAAGCCACACAGCCTGGCTGCACCTCTGCTCCTCCACTCACTCACTGTGAACTGGGGCAAATTACCTCTGTACCTCAGTTTCCTCAGCTATAAAATCTGAGTTTTTTTCCACCTACGGTCAACAAAGGAGGCAAGACTATATAGTGGAGAAAAGACAGTCTCTTTAACAAACAGTGCTGGGAAAACTGGACGGCTACATGTTAAAAATGAAATTAGAACACCACACATAAAAATAAGCTCAAAATGGATTAAAGACCTAAATGTAAAGATTCATAGACAAGTAAAAGCTAAGAGAATTCAGCACCACCAAACCAACTGTACAACAAATGTTAAAGGAATTTCTCTAGGTGGGAAACACAAGAGAAGGAAAAAACCCACGAACTTACATATTGATAATTACCTTGAATGTAAATGGATTAAATGCTCCAACCAAAAGACAAGGGCTAGCTGAACAGATACAAACACAAGACCCATATATATGTTGTATACAAGAGATCCACTTTAGACCTAGGGACACATACAGACTGAAAGTGAGGGGATGGAAAAATATATTCTATGCAAATAGGAATCAAAAGCAATACGCATATCAGATAAAACAGACTTTAAAGACTGTTATAAGAGATAAGAAAGGACACTACAGAATAATCAAGGGATCAATTCAAGAAGATACAACAATTATAAATACTTATGCATCCAACAGAGGAGCACCTCAATATATAAGGTAATGCTAACAGCCATAAAAGGGGTAATCGACAGTAACAATAATGTGGGACTTTAACACCCCACTTACACCAATGGACAGACCTAGACAGAAAATAAATACAGAAACACAAACTTTAAATGACACAACAGACAGACTTAATTGCTATTTACAGGACATTCTGGGGCTTCCCTGGTGGCTCAGGCAGTAAAGAACCCACCTGCAATGTGGGAGACCTGGGTTTGATCCCTGGGTTGGAAAGACGGCCCTGGAGGAGGGCATGGCAACCCACTCCAGTATTCTTGCCTGGAGAATCCACATGGACAGAGAAGCCTGGTGGGCTAAAGTCCATGGGGTCCCAAAGAGTCAGACACAACTGTGCGATTAAGCACAGCACAAGACATTACACCCCAAAGCAGCAGAATACACATTCTTCCCAAGTGCACACAGAACATTCTCCAGGATAGATCACATCTTGGGTCACAGATCAGGACAAAGAAAACTTAAGAAAACTGAAATAGTATCAAGCATCTTTTCCAACTACAATGTTATGAGATTAGAAATCAATTACAGGGAAAAAATGAGAAATTATATCTGACACTGCAAAACAACTGTAAAACACACACACACAAACACAGAGGCTAAATAGCGTGCTGCCAATAACCGAGAGATCACTACAGAAATCAAAGAAAAAGAAATACACAGAAACAAATGACAAGGAAAACACAACAGGGTTTTTCTGGTGGCTCAGTGGTAAAGAATGAACCTGCCAACGCAGGAGACATGAGTTTGATCCCTGGTCTGGGATCCCACATGCGCCGCAGCAACTAAGCCAGTGCATCATAACTACTGAGCCTGTGCTCTTGAGCCTGGTAGCCACAACTACTGAAGCCCGTGCATCTACAGCCTGTGCTCCATACCAAGAGAAGCAGTCACAATTAGAAGCCTGTGCACTGCAACGAGGGAGCAGGCCCCCTTGCTGCAACTAGAGAAAAAGCCTGCGCAGCAATGAAGTCCCAGTACAACCAAAAAACAAAAAACAAAAACAAAAACAACCCATGATGATCCACAACTTATGGGAGGCAGCAAAAACAGTTCAAACAGTTCTAACAATCTCACCTTAAGAAACAAGAAAAAAGAAAAATCTCAGTCTAACCTTACATCTAATGCAACCAGAGAAGGAAGGACAAAGAAAACCCAAAGTCAGTAGGAAAGAAATCATAAAGATCAGAGCAGAAATAAATAGAAAAGAGGGAAATAATAGCAATCAGTAAAACTAAATGCTGGTTATTTGAGAAGATAAAATTGATAAACCTTTAGCTTTAGCCAGATTCAAAGAAAAAAAGGGAGAGGACTCAAATAATAAAATTAAATGAAAAATGAGAAATAACATCTGACACTACAGAAACACAATGATCATAACAGACTAACTACTACAAGTATCTATATGCCAATAAAACAGGACAACCTGGAAGAAACGGACAAATTTTTAAAAAGATACAACTTTCCAAAACTGAAGGAGAAGAATTTGAAACTATGAACAGACCAATCACAAGTAATGAAATTGAAACTGTAATTAAAAATCTTCCAACAAACAAAGTCCAGGACCAGATGGTTTCACAGACCAATTCTATCATTTATTTAGGGAACTAACACCCATCCTGCTCAAACTTGTCCAAAAAACTGCAGAGGGAATTCATTCCATGAGGCAACAATCACCCGGATAGCAAAACCAGCAAAGATATCACAAAAAAAAGAAAATTACAGACCAGTATCACTGATGAACATAAATGCAAAAATCCTCAACAATATACTAGCAAACAGAATCCAACAACACATTAATCAAACACCATGATCAAGTGAGATTTATCCCATGAATGCAAAGATTCTTCAAAATATACACATCAATATGATACTTCATATTAACAAATTAAAAAAACATATGATCATCTCAATAGATGCAGGAAAAACTTTTGACAAAATTCAACATCCATTTAGATAAAAAACTTTCCAGAAAGTGGGCACAGAGGGAACAGACATCAACATAATGAAGGCCATGTACGACAAACCACAGCAAACATCATTCTCAGTGGTGAAAACTAAAAGCATTTCCTCCAGAGGAACAAGACAAGAATGTCTGCTTTCATCATTTTTATTCAACATAGTTTTAGAAGTCCTAGCCATGGCAATCAGAGAAAAAGAAATTAAGGGAGTAAAAACTGGAAAAGAAGAAGTAAAACTGTCACTGTCTGCAAATTCCATCATACTATACATAGAAAACCCTACAGATGCCACTAAAAAAATACTAGAGCTAATCAATGAATTCGGTAAAGCTGCAGGATACAACATTAATGCACAGAAATCTCCTGCATTCCTATACACTAATAACAAAAGATCTGAAAAAGAAATTAAAGGAAACAATCCCACTTACCACTGAAACAGAAAGAATAAAATACCCAGGAATAAACCTACCTATAGAGACAAAAGGCCTGTACTCAGAAAACTGTAAAACACTGATTACAAAAGAAATCAAAGATGACACAAACAGATGGAGAAATATACCATGTTCCTGGACTCGAAGAATCAATACTGTGAAAATGATTATACCACCCAAAGCAATCTACAGATTCAATGCAATCCCTATCAAATACCCAATGGAATTCTCTACAGATTTAGAACAAAAAGAATTACAATTTGTATGAAAACACAAACGACTCCAAATAGCCAAAGCAATCCTGAGAAAGGAAAATGGAGAGACATCAAAAGCAGAGATGTCATTTTGCTACAGAGTCAAAGCTATGGTTTTTCCAGTAGTTGTGTACCAATACAAGAGCTGGACCATAAAAAAAGAGTGTGAGTGCCAAAGAATTGATGCTTGCAAACTGTGGTGTTGGAGAAGACTCTTAAGAGTCTCTTGTACTGTAAAATCAAATCAGTCAATCCTAAAGGAAATCCAACTCAATATTCACTGGAAGGACTGATGCTGAAGCTCCAATACTTTGGCCACCTAATGCAAAGAGCCAGCTCACTGGAAAAGACCGTAATGCTGGGAAAGATTGAGGGTAGGAGGAGAAGGAGGTGACAGAGGATGAGATGGTTGGATGGTCTCACTGACTCAATGTACATGAGTTTGAGCAAACACTGGGAGGTAGTAAAGGACAGGGAAGCCTGGTGTGCTACAGTCCATGAGGTCACAAAAAGTTGACTGAGTGACTGAAAAACAAGAACAACAACATGCAGCTCAATATCAAAAACATCAGCCCAATCAAAAATGGCTGGAAGACTTAAACAGACATCTTTCCAAAAAAACATATAGATGGGCAAAAGGCACATGAAAAGACACTCAACATCACCAATTATTAGAGAAATGCAAATCAAAACTACAACAAAGTATTAGTTCATACCAGTCAGAATGGCCATCAAAAAATCTACAAACATTGATTAGCTCTAGTAATTCCATTCACCATTAAAATAAAAAAATAAAATAAAATACTTAGGAATATATCTACCTAAAGAAACAAAAGACCTATATATAGAAAACTATAAAACACTGGTGAAAGAAATCAAAGAGGACACAAATAGATGGAGAAATATACCATGTTCATAGGTCGGAAGAATCAATATAGTGAAAATGAGTATACTACCCAAAGCAATCTATAGATTCAATGCAATCCCTATCAAGCTACCAACAGTATTTTTCACAGAGCTAGAACAAATAATTTCACAATTTGTATGGAAATACAAAAAACCTTGAATAGCCAAAGCAATCTTGAAAAAGATGAATGGAACTGGAGGAAACAACCTGCCTGACTTCAGGCTCTACTACAAAGCCAGAGTCTTCAAGACAGTATGGTACAGGCACAAAGACAGAAATATAGATCAATGGAACAAAACAGAAAGTCCAGAGATAAATCCATGCACCTATGGACACCTTATTTTTGACAAAGGAGGCAAGAATATACAATGGAGAAAAGACAATCTCTTTAATAAGTGGTGCTGGCAAAACTGGTCAACCACTCATAAAAGAATGAAACTAGAACACTTTCTAACACCATACACAAAAATAAATTCAAATTGGATTAAAGATCTAAACCTAAGACCAGAAACTATAAAACTCCTAGAAGAAAACACAGGCAAAATACTCTCCAACATAAACCACAGCAGGATCCTCTATGACCCACCTCCCAGAATAGTGGAAATAAAAGCAAAAATAAATAAATGGGATCTAATTAAAAGCTTCTGCACAACAAAGGAAACTATAAGCAAGGTGAAAAGACAGCCTTCAGAATGGGAGAAAATAACAGCAAACAAAGCAATGGACAAAGAATTAATCTCAAAAATATACAAACAACTCCTGCAGCTCAATTCCAGGAAAATAACCCAATCAAAGAATAGGCCAAAGACCTAAACAGACATTTCTCCAAAGAAGACATACAGATGGCTAACAAACACGTGAAAAGATGCTCCACATCACTCATTATCAGAGAAATGCAAATCAAAACCATAATGAGGTACCATTTCACGCCAGTCAGAATGGCTGCTATCCAAAAGTCTACAAGCAATAAATGCTGGAGAGGGTGTGGAGAAAAGGGAACCCTCTTACACTGTTGGTGGGAATGCAATCTAGTACAACCACTATGGAGAACAGTGTGGAGATTCCTTAAAAAACTGAAAACAGAACTGCCATACGACCCAGCAATCCCACTGCTGGGCATACACACTGAGGGAACCAGAACTGAAAGAGATACATGTACCCCAATGTTCATTGCAGCGCATTCCAGGACATGGAAGTAACCTAGATGTCCATCAGCAGATGAATGGATACGAAAACTATGGTACATATACATAATTGAATATTACTGAGCCATTAAAAAGAATACATTTGAATCAGTCCTAACAGGTGGATGAAATTGAAGCCTATTATACAGAGTGAAGTAAGCCAGAAAGAAAAACACCAAGACAGTATACTAACGCATATATATGGAATTTAGAAAGATGGCAATGATAACCCTATATGTGAGACAGCAAAAGAGACAAAGATGTACAGAACAATCTTTCGGACTCTGTGGGAGAGGGCGAGGGTGGGATGATATGGGAGAATGGCATTGAAACATGTAAATTATCACATGTGAAACGAATTGCCAGTCCAGGTTTGATGCATGAGATGGGGTGCCTCGGGGCTGGTGCACTGGATGACCCAGAGGGATGGGATGGGGAGGGAGGAGGAAGGGGGGTTCAGGATGAGGAGCACATGTACACTCGTGGCGGATTCATGTCAATGTATGGCAAAACCACTATAATATTATAAAGTTTTAAAAAAATCTACAAACAATAAATGCTAGAGAGGGTGTGGAGAATAAGGAACCTTCTTGCTCTGTTGGTGAGAATGTAAACTGATAGAGCCACGGTAGAGACTTGTATGGAGGTTCTTTAAAAAACTAAAACTAGAATTACCATATGACCCAGCAATCCCACTTCTGGGCATATACTCTAGGAAAACTGTAAGTCAAAAGGACACGTGTACCTCAACGTTCAATGCAACAGTACTTACAATAGCCAAGACATGGAAGCACAGCAAATGCCCAAAGACAGATGAATTGATAAAGAAGACATGGTACATATATACAATGGAATATTAATCAGCCATAAAAAGGAATGGAACTGGGTCACTTGTAGAGATGTTGATGGACCTAGAGTCTATCATACAGGGTGAAGTCAGAAAGAGAAAAACAAGTATCATGTATTAATGCATATATGTGGAATCTAGAAAAATGGTACAGATGAACCTATATCCAGGGCAGGAATAGAGATGGAGTCATAGATCATGGACACGTGGACATAGAGGAGGAAGGAGAGGGAGAGATGAGTTGGGAGATTCACTTTATTGTATAGCAGAAACTAATATAACACTGTAAAGGAATTATACTCCAACTTAAAAAGAAAAGACCTAAATGTTAGGCCTGGTATTAGAAAACTCTCTCAAGAAAACATGGGGAGAAAATACTCTGACGTAAATCTCAGCAATATCTTTTTAGATCCGCTTCCCAGAGTAATGGAAATAAAACCAAAAATAAATGGGACCTAATCAAATCAAAAACTTTTGCACAGAAAAGGAAACCATAAAACAAAAAGACAACCGACCGAATAGGGCTTCCAGTGGTTCAGTGGTAAAGAATCCACCTGCCAATGCAGAAGACTCAGGGTCAATCCCTGGGTCGGAAAGATCCCCTAGAGGAGGAAATGGCAACCCACTCCAATATTCTTGCCTGGAAAATCCCATGAACAGAGGAGTCTTGCAGACTACAGTCCATGAGGTCTCAAAAAGTTGGACATGACTGAGCACGCACGCAGGCACAGAATGGGAGAAAATACCTGCAAATGAAACAACTGACAAAGGATTAATCTTCAAAATCTACAAACAGCTCATGCAACTCAATGTCAAAACAACACAATCAAAAAATGGGCAGAAGGTCTCAACAGACATTTCCCCAACACAGACATACAGATGGCCAAGAGGCACGTGAAAAGATGCTCAACATGGCTAATTATGAGAGAAATGCAGACCAAAGCAACAATGGGATATCACCTCACATCAGTCAGAATGGCCATCATCAAAAACAATAAATGCTGGAGAAGGTGTGGAGAAAAGGGAATCTTCCTACTCTGTTGGTAGGAATGCACACTGGCACAGCCACTATGAAGAACACCTCCACACTAAAAATAGAGTTACCATATGATTCAGCAATCTCATTCCTTAACATGTATCCAGAGAAAACCAAAATTTGAAAAGATACATGTACCCCAATGTTTGCTGCAGCACTATTTACAACAGGCAAGACACAAAAGCAAGCTAAATGTCCATCTACAGGTGAATAAATAAAGAAGATGTGGTACATACACACAGTGGAATACTATTCAGCCATAAAAAAGAATGGTACAGTGCCATCAGCAGCAACATGGATGGACTTAGAGACTATCATAGGAAGTGAAGTCAGAAAAAGAGAAGAAAATACCATATGATATTGCTTATAGGTGGCATCTGAAAAAAATGATACAAATGAACTTATTACAAAACAGATATAGAATCTGCCTGCCAATGAAGGAGATTTGAATTCAATTTCTGGGTCAGGAAGATCCCCTGGACAGAGGAGCCTGGTGGGCTACAGTCCATGGGGTTGCATACCGTTGGACAAGACTGAGAACTAAACCACCATCACCCACATTTGAAACAGATAACCAATAAGGACCTACTGGACAGCACAGAGAACTCTGCTCAATAGTCTGTAATAAACTAAATGGAAAAGAATTTAAGAATAATACATGTATACATACAATTCAAT
>SJYC01002718.1:0-11404 GCA_006408675.1 Madoqua kirkii
TTAGGTGTCTAATGGTTTACAATGTCTATCTTCTTTATGAACTTTTTATCATTAAAAAATATTCATCTTTGTTTCATTTAAAATAATTTAAAAATACAAATGAAAAACAGCATCATTATTTTAGTGTGCCTCTTCTCAGTGAGTTTGACCTTAAAACTATTTATTGGCTATTTGAATTATTTATGTGTAAGTATAAAAATTCCCCATTCATTTCTTTTTTATTATTCCTCTTGAGTGTCTTTTCTTTTTATATTTATATGTTCAGCTAGTTTAAGAATTCCAATGGCTAACTGAAATACCGAATTTTTTCTATAGAACTTGGTTATCACAGTTAAACTAAGAGCTGCTGACTGACAAGTTATTAGCGATTAGTAAAGTCCAGGAATAGTAGTTTGGCATAGTAATTAAGATCATAACCACTGGATTCAGAAGATCTGGGTTCTGATTCACTTTTGGCCATTTATTTAACTCTTTGAACTCCTGTCTCCTCACCTATAAAATGCTCAAGATACCTACATCTTAAGACTGTTCTGAGGGGACATCCCTGGTAATTGAGTGGCTAAGACTCCACTCTCCCAGTGAAGGAGGCATAGGTTCGATTCCTGATCGGGGAACTAGATCCAGTCAAGCACAGCTAAAGATCAAAGATCCTATGTGTGGCAACTAAGACCCAGCACAGCCAAATAAATAATTTTTTTTTAAGGGGATGCATGTTAACAGTTAACGCAAGGCCTGACACATAGCACTCAATAAATAACAATTACTGTTAAGTTACAAAATATTTCAAAACAAGGTGATAAATAAATGAAACCTGTTCTTAACACAAGGTAAAGTATTTTCTACATCTTTTACTCAAATAATTCATAGCCAGGTAAGAAATATCTTTGGGCTTCCCTGATGGCTCAGAGGATAAGAAATCGGCGTGCAATGTCTGAGACATGCTTTCGATACCTGTGTCAGGTACATCCCCTGGAGAAGAAAATGGCTACCCACTCTAGTATATTCTTAGTTGGAGAACTCCAAGAACAGAGGAAGTATCTTTAGGAATTAGTAATGCAGGTTGGACAAAAGGAGGGGAAGAAAAAAAGAAAAAAGAATGATCCTATTCTATTAATACCACAAGAAAAAGAAAGAAAAAATTGAACAGAAACTTCTGCTTAGCATTTTAGAGTTCTAGTAAATCATTCACCTTCTATAGTAAAACGTAAGGACAATTTCAAAAAATTATCTTTATAATGCAAGAGGCAGTAGTGAAAGTCGCTCAGTCGTGTCTGACTTTTTGTGACCCCCATGGACTATACAGTCCATGAAATTCTCTAGGCCAGAATACTGGAGTGGTAGCCTTTCCCTTTTCCAGGGGATCTTTCCCGGCCCAGCGATCCAACCCAGGTCTCCCACATTGCAGGCAGATTCTTTACCAGCTGGACCACAAGGGAAGCCCAAGAATACTGGAGTGGGTAGCCTATCCCTTCTCCAACCCAGGAATTGAACCTGGGTCCCCTGCATTGTAGGCAGATTCTTTACCAACTGAGCTATCAGGGAAACCATTAGAGGCAAAATACTATACAAATCCATTTAAAATTATACTTGAATACATCTAAGCCTCCAGAAATATTTCACTAATTATAAAAACAATTCTGAGTAAGTCAAAGTTTAATATACAAATAATGAGAAATCTATGATAACTGAGCTTTGGTAAATCTTTCATCATTTGATGAATAAAAGGTAAAAACATAGAAATTATTTTAAACAGACCACTTAAGAGTTATTTATACCACCCCCTTTTTCATTTTCTATAACAATGAGAAAATGCTGTTATAATAGTGACCGTGAGGCACTGCAAAAATCCTAAAAGTGGACTTCTGAACTAAAGGAAAGATGAATCAGAGATATACAGGATGCACATTCAGTTTGTTACAAATCAGTTAAGCAATAAGCCCCTTTTCTAACTATTTTCAATAAATACTAATTTGCTGCAACTTTAAGAGAAACAAAAAATACAAACTCTCTTGAGGACAGGCACTTGATTTTATTCACCTCTGTATTTCCAACACCTAAAACAAAGCCTAGTATAGAGCAAGCCTCAATAAACACTTGCTAATAACAAGAACACTTAAGATTTATATGCTCATTTTAAAATCAATCAGTCTTAGAAGCAATACCCACATGCCCAGTTTCTGCTTTCAGCTGTAACTTGGTTACTTGCTTGCCTTTAAAAAATCACTTTCTTGGAGCTCTTCTTCTACATTCTATGAATTCGGGGTACTAATACATGCTCTCCTATCTCGAATGATCTTTGGTTAAGACTCAGTTATGGAAGTGAAAATGTGTTGCGAAGTATAAACCACCATATAAATGTCAATGTTTACGGTTTCACGCATTTGGCAGAGTAAGTTACTGCTACTGCTAAGTCATTTCAGTCGTGTCCGGCTGTGTGACCCCATAGACAGCAGCCCACCAGGCTCCCCCGTCCCTGGGATTTTCCAGGCAAGAACACTGGAGTGGGTTGCCATTTCCTTCTCCAATTGCATGAAAGAGAGTAAGTTAGGGCATACATAAGTTTGCAGTAAGTCACTTCAGTTGCACACAACTCTTTGCAACCCTATGAAATGCAGTCTGCCAGGCTTCCCCGTCCATGGGATTCTCCAGGCAAGAATACTGGAGTGGGTTGCCCTGCCCCACTCCAAGGGATACATAAGTTTGAAGTGAAGCGTGAGTGTCATACAGTCTTGTCCGACTCTTTGAGGGGATAAATTAAATTCAAATCTCTTCATGTTAATCTCACTGACTAATAAAATGTTAAAAAAAAATAACTTTTACATTTTCTTTAAATGTATTCAGTATTTACCTATAATTTGACTAATCTTTTTTTCCTGGTGACTCAGATGGTAAAGAATCTGCCTGAAATGCAGGAGACTGGAGTTCGATCCCTAGGTTAGAAAAATCCCCTGGAGAAGGAAATGGCAACCCACATCAGTATCCTTGACTGGAAAATCCCAGGGACAGAGGAGACTGGCAGGCTACAGTCTATCGGGTCTCAAAGAGTTGGACATGACTAAGCAGCTAACATACACATAATTTGACTTATCAGGAAAGTCTTGCATCATCTATATTTTATGGATGTATGCTAAAATGTTACTACTAATTAACATATGTAGGCCAGAATCAGGATTTAACCCTCACTCTGTTAATATACCCTGGTGGCTCAGATGGTAAAGAATCTGCCTGCAAAACAGGAGATCTGAGTTGGATCCATGAGTTGGGAAGATCCCCTGGAGACAGGAACAGCAACCTACTCCAGTATTTTTGCCTGGAGAATTCCATGACAGAGGAACTTGGCAGGATACCCATCATGGGGTCATAAAGAATTAGACACGAATGAAGCAACTTAGCCCACACACACATGCACTGGTAATATTAACGTGGTAGAGATAAAAGAACAGGACTTGATATTATAAGATTTAGATTTCAATTTTAGCTAAATCATCTTCTAGCTGGGGCACAAATTTTACATTTTAAGAATATTTTAATTAATATTTACTGAGTATTTATCCGCCAGGCACCATTCAGAGCACTTCACATGTTTTGACTCTCTTAATTCTCACACAGCCCTAGGCTGTTGTTATGACTGTTATCTATGAGGTAGACACTGCTCACTTTTCAGATAAGGAAAGCAAAACAGGGAGGTTAGACACAGGGAGGTTAGAGCAGGTGGAGACTGCACTGGGATTCAAACCCAGGTCGTTAGACACCAATATGCACAGCTCTAACTACTAGGCTGTACTAGGCACCCCAGGTGCCTTAATTTTCCCTCTGAGGATAATAGATAGAATTATTCCATAGAATTCTTTGTGACAATGAAATGATATAAAACATTCTGAAACACCTGACAAGGAATACATAATTAATAATCAAAACAGAGACTTCTCGGTGGTCTAATGGCTAAGACTGTGCACTCCCAGTGCAGGGGGCCCAGGTTCAATCCCATGTCAGGGAACTAGATCCCTGCATGCTGCATCTACAGATTCCAAATGCCACAACTAAAAACAAAACAAAAATGAACGCACATGCCTCAACAAACAGAAGATTCTGAATGCTGCAAATAAGATCTGGCATAGCCAAATATTTTGAATATTAAAAATAAAACTTTTTTCTCCAAGTGTTTTAAATAAAATGTTCTCTTCCCTGTGACTTTTATTTACTTTCTAACCATTTCAAATTATAAATTATACTGTTCTGTTGGTCTTCTTTGTGGAGAGAGGGGCAAGTCAGTGTAAAAATTCATTAAAAATAAAACAAAGAGCATAGTTGAGTGGCATCATTTTAAGAGTCTTAAGTATAAAGAACCAAAGCAGAAAAGATCTTTACATAATATTCCTGAATATTAAAAAGACAAAGTTATGAAACATCCGAAAGTTAATACCAAAAGATCAATGGATTAAATGTTATCTAAATATATTTCAATTCAACAGAAACTTATGTAATCTCAATGGGAACGTTCTGATTTTGGCAAAGGTTTTCTAGCTTTCCTTTCTTGTTGAAAGGGCTTAAATTTGGATGTGTGTGGGCTAACTGTAGACTGATTATTTTTTCTAGTTAATAGTATTTACTTGTTTCATTGTAAGAATTATACGAAGAAATTATAGTCTTTTTCCACTGTTAGCAATAATGAAGGTATCTGGGGTACAGCTGTCCAATTATACAAACACATTTCAAATGCCTTTCTAGCTAACTAGCTCTCAAAAAGTTAAACCTTAACTGCACAAGTAGATTTATAACTCTACTAAACCTTTTTATTTACCCTCATAAACTGTTAAATACATAATATCTGCACTCCATCAACTATAATTTGTTAGCTCTACGATTTTTTTCTTCTTACTTTGTACTAAAGATTCAAAGGATGAAAAAAGTTATCCTCATTAGTACCAATCAGACACATTTTGGAGTGTGGAAAAACAGATTTTTCAAAGACCTAAAAATGAGGAGAAAATGGATGAGGTCAAAGGAGTCTTGGGTTCTAGTTCTGCAAAAGTAGAATGAAGCAGCTGAATGGACAAAATTCCCACATGTAGTCTATGCAAATTGAAAAAAAGGAGAAACAGCAGGTATTTCAGTCTTTTCCTGTTAAAAATAATATCCTCAATCCCAGGCCCCAAATCTTCTTTAATTAAAAAGATTATTGGTCATAGAATGCTAAGCTAGATCTTAATTAGTAAATACTCCCTGTTCTTCTGTGGATTAGGACTTGAATTTTTTCAAAAAGCCTAATTTAAGAGGTCAAACCATTTAAATCAGTGGGAGTTAATAATGAATAGGGCTGTCGGTAAGTTTCTCCTTTATTTCACACTAGTGGCAAAAAACTTCCTTGGGAACTGATGCTACACATTTTCATTGGATGAGCCATAACGGTAGGATGAATCCTGATCCAACATTCAGGAGAAATTCAGGACACAGTGTTGCCTCCACACATCAGCTGGATGTGTGACTGTGGACCAGTCGTGTAGCTGCCCAGCTTCCGCTTCTTCATTTTGAGGAACGTGTCCTAGATGGTCTGTCCTTCGTTGACCAGCCAAACTTGATTCATCCAGAGAGACTGAGTTGTTGAGGATTTTGTCTTCCAAAGAGTTCTGTTTTGTTCTGGGTCTATCACGCTACTTCTATAACTGCTACTCCCCATAAAGATACTGAAAGATATGAAAGCATGCCAAGTTTCCGGTTTGAATTCTAAAGGTATTAAACGACTTAACATAGAGACTACTTCAAAATGACGGAGTGTTTAGGGTTAAAAAAAAAAAGCTTCCAAGAAGATGCTTTCAGTTACAGTTTATAAATGTACCTCAAACTTCACATCAGTTTATCTTCTTGGTGATTAATTCTACTTTCTTGGTGATTAAGGCTCCAAGTATTATTCCATTCCATCTTGAAATATGCTTATTTCACACAAGGGTTAACAGGAACAAAACTGACACTTCAGGCCTTGATCCTTGTGTGGGAAACTGTCCCGCGCATCACTGGATACTGAAGAGCCTCGGTGGCCTCTGCCCACTGTTTGTACCAGCATCACTCGCACAAGGGGTGGCCACCAAAAATGTCTCTAGATATTGCCCCTGATAAGGTCCCAAGTGTGGGGGTGGAGGGAATACCTATGGTAGAAAACCACTGATTTTACAACGCTTCCTTTTACACAGCTAACTAACTCCTCCAAGGTCTCTTTCCACAGCCCCAAACCACCTTAAGAAAAGCGGCTAGCCTAAGTTAGCAGGCTGAAACTGCTTCTTGGCGGCGAAAGAACAGACCAAAGATCTTCAGAGGCCCTTCGCCACCAGAGCTTGATCAAGAGTGTGGAAAAGCAAACAAGAGCGTGGCCACGAACTCCATCAGAGACTACCTCTATTATCTTCACTGTGAGCTACGTGCATTCGAAAGGAAGCACACGCGTTTCTGAAATAAGCACGCTGTGAAACAGACAGGTGGAAACCATCAAGAGGCAGCAAGTCTCCGGGCGTTCTCACTCAAGACTGGGACAACCCTGGGCAGCTCCGACCGGGCCTCCGGGTGCCGGGTGCGGGCGCCCAGCTCCCGCCACGCCCACCCGACGTCACCCGTTACACAACGCCCTCCACCACCCCCCCCACCCCGGCTTATGCAATTCTGCCTCCCGCGGTTTCCAATTGCCCCGGTGACTTTTGCGGGAGACCAAGATATGTACGTTGCACGCCCAGCCTCGGCTGGGGATCCACTTCCCCGCCCCGGCAAGGAGTCTCCCCGCGGCGGACCCGGCCCAGGCGGCCAATTACCGGAAAGAGCGCGGCAGGAAGCGAGTCGACGCTCAGGCTCGCCCAACTCCCTCGCCATCCCGCGCTCTCGCGGCCTCGCCCGCCCGGCCACCCGCTCCGCGCTGCTCCACTCGGGGCGCGCCCGCCACAGCGCCAGGCCGAGGCGTAGGAAACCCCGCGCCGCGTCACAGTCGGCTCGAGGGCGATCCCCATTGTGACCGAAGCACCTCGGGGCGCCGCCCCTTCCCACACCCCCCCCCAAAACACACACACCCCGGGACCCCAAGACGCAAGCCCTGGGCGGCAGCCGGCCTGGGGCGCAGACGAGCTTGGGGCCACCCCGCGCGTCGGGAAGGAAGGGTGCGGTCGCGGGGCCCGCGCGCTCACCTGCTCGCAGCTCCTCGCAGGCGGCGGCCAGGGCCTCCCGGTAGCGCCCTTGGTGCAGCAGCTCCCCGAGCCGGCTGGCCGCCCGGGCTCGCTCCCGCTGGCCCGGGAACCACTTTTCGGCCAGGTGGTTGAGAACGACGCTGGTCCTGAAGCTGGAGGAGGCGATGGCGGTGGCGGCGGCGGCGGCCGGAGGCGGCCGCGGGGAGGTCCCCGGGGCATCGGCGGCCGCGGCGGGCGGCAGCCGGTCCCGGCAGAGGCGGCAGCGCGCGCGGAGCTCTCTCCGCAGACAGCGGCGGCAGTAGCTGTGGCCACAGGGCACAGTCACCGGCTCGCTGAGGAAGCCCCGGCAGCCCAGGCAGCTAAGCAGCCCGCCGGCGCTAACGCCGTGGTGGGCGCCCCCCGCCGGGCTCGCGCTCCAGCCCAAGCCGTGGCGGAGCCGGTAGTTGAACACCAGGCAGTCAACCAGGGTGCCGAGGCACTCGGGCCTGACCGGGGCCCCGCGGCGCAGCGCCGCCGCGTACGCCTCCAGCGCGCCCTTCAGGTGGCCGCCCAGCGCCAGCAGCTCGCCCCGGCGGAGCAGCAGCTCCCAGCGCTCCGACTCCGCGGCGGCGCACTCCAGCCGGTCGCCGCCGCCGCCGCCGCCGCCCACTTCCCAAAACCGGCCCTGCCTCTGCGGCCGCGAGTCCACCTCCTGGCTCCCTCCCGGGGAGCTCCTCGCTACGGCCGGGGAAGACATGGCCCGCGGACGGCTTCTCTGCCGCCGCCCGCCGCCACGGTCCCGGAGCCTCCGGGGCGCGCGGCTCCGCACGCGGCCCGCGAGCAGGGGGGCGTGGCGCGCGGACACGGCAGGGCGGCGCGCGCCCGGGAAGCCCCGAGGGCGGGGCGCGGCGGGCGCGGGGCGGGGCCGGGCTGCGCGGCGGCGCTCGGGACTCCCCCGCACGGCCCGCGGCCGAGTCCCGGAGGAGGCGACCGCCGGCCCCGCCCCTGTCGAAGCCCCTCCCGGCGGGAGGCGGAGGTCAGATGATCCCCCGGCGGGGATCTAATTGGCTTCTCAGGAAAGAAGGGCCTGGCTTGTAACTGAACAAAGCACGGAGGAGCCCGATGCTCCATCCCCCACCTGATTGCTCCGCGGGGCCCTCACCCCCACCCCCCAGCCATAGATTCTCCCCTAACCAGTGCTTCGTTGGCACTTTTCGTCCCGGCAGCCGGCCTCGCTGGACTGAGGCCCAAATCACCATCCCTCTCCCACCACCTAAGTTGGGATCCCCCCACCCCTGTTCCTGCCCCTGGGGTCTTCCCAGTGTAGTTTACCACAGGTCCTGTGCTCATGTGCATTTTTTAGTCGTTTATGCCCAACTTCCCTGGTGGCTCAGAGGTTAAAGCCTCCGCCTGCAATGCAGGAGACCTGGGTTCGATCCCTGAGTCGGGAAGATCCCCTGGAGAAGGAAATGGCAACCCATTCCAATATTCTTGCCTGGAGAATCCCGTGGACAGAGGAGCCTGGTGGGCTACAGTCCACGGGGTCGCAGACAGTCGGACACGACTGCGCGACTCTGCGCGACTTCACTTTCATGCCCAATTTACAGATGGGCATGTAGAGGCCAAGGTCTCAGGGACGCGCACAGGCAATGAGACGACTTTGTGACTCCCTAAGTCTAGAGTAGGTCAACTTTAGGAACGAAATGTGGCTCAGATGGTAAAGAAATGCGGGAGACCTGGGTTCCATCCCTGAGTCGGAAAGAGCTCCCCTGGAGAAGGGCATGGCAACCCACTCCAGTATTCTTGCCTGGAGAATTCTATGGACAGAGTAGCCTGATCGGCTATAGCCCATGGGGTCACAAAGAGTCAGACACTGAGCAACTAACACTCTACACACACGCTACCTACCTGACACGACTCCCTAAGAGTGTAAGACAATTTTGCTTGGTGCCACATTACTGCTGCTTTTCTAGTTTAAAACTCAGTCCCCCATCTCGAAGGAGGAAGCCCACAGGTTTCTCTCCACATTTCATTTACTACTGCACAACTGGCTAAGGCCTACATTTGGCATTTTTTAAAGAGAAAACGCCTGTATGAATGTTTTTCGCGGGGCAGTTACCATATCACTGCAGCCCAAGCAAGGTCTGCAGTTTTGCCCACAGGAGAAGGAAAATGATCTGGTTTTTGTATAATGGGTTATATTTCCTTGAAACTTGGTGGCAACCAGTTTAAAGCTCTCTGTTGAAAGTATTTATAGATTTGATTGTAGGGTACTAAATTGTTAGGGGCTTCCCTGGTGGCCCAGGCAGTAAAGAATCCACCTACAATGTGGGAGACCTGGGTTGGATCCCTGGGTGGGCAAGATCCCCTGTAGGAGGTTATAGCAACCCACTCCAGTATTCTTGCCTAGAGAATCCCCACGGACAGAGGAGCGTGGCAGGCTACAGTTCACTGGGTCAAAAAGAGTCAGACACTACTATGTGACGAAATACAGCACACAGTATAGATTGTTAAAGCTGTCCTTTTTTCAAAGGTTAGAAACAATGGCCCAGAGAGGGAAAGCTATTTGCCCAAAATCACACAGCTAAAAATATACAAAGGTTTAAAATCACTCTACTGTTTCTGCTATTATTAGATCTTAAGTAAAAATATTTCACATGAGATTTTCAAAACAGCTAAAGAGAACGTTCACCTGAGCATGCTATGTCTGAACCTGGCTAACGTTCCATCAGAAACCCTCTTATACAGAACAGGCAGTTGGGCTCAAATCTGCTTTGAGTTACACGTATTTCTATACACAACTAGCAAATCTCCCTGCCTTTAAGGGAACAAGGAAAAAGCGGAGGCTCCTGTTCCTATAGAGTACGGAGTTCACTCATCATCCACACTGAACCTAAGCAAATTGGAGCTGAAACCCCAGGAGCAACTTCCAGTCAATGGAGGTGGGGCGTACTGCGAATGATTCACAAGCACAACCCTGAATCTGATTCCAGGCCTCTGAGTTACTGCCATCCTTCAAAACACTGAAGAATGACATTAGTCAGATACCCACAAACTCATCTGAAACTTGAAACGGTAAGTAATAAAACAAATATCCATATGCCCATGGGCATTTACTTTTGTGATGTATT
This sequence comes from Madoqua kirkii, assembly GCA_006408675.1. Lineage (NCBI taxonomy): Eukaryota > Metazoa > Chordata > Mammalia > Artiodactyla > Bovidae > Madoqua > Madoqua kirkii. Next base: position 10,274 of record SJYC01002718.1, read on the forward strand.
CCTATCCTTAACAGCCACTTGCAGAAGGTACAATAGTAACTGCTTAACACCTGGGGTTCATGATTATACAAAAAAGTGTAAGTTGATAAATATGCTTATATTTCTTATCAAATATAATTCAGGTTTAACTAGGGGATTTCCCTCCAAAGTAAAATATAATATTCAGAAAATAGTATGAAACATCATTTGTCCTTTGGAATTTCTTTCCCCAATAAATGTGACAAATAGCCACATCTGAATCTGGTGTGAAATAAAATAGTACACTTTTGATATGGGGGTGGGGGATGGGACTGTAGGAGGAATCTTGCTGTGTTCTCCTTGGCATTTGTGAATGGTTATAATTCGTGTTTGCTGGTTTATACATTTACATAACTGGTTCTCATTTATGTAACTTATTTATGTAAGAGGTTGTACTGCCTCTGTGGCCTTTGTGTGCTGCACAACTTCCCTCTGAATCAGGAAGTCTGGGGCAAAACTATTACCGGCTCTAAGACAAGTTACTTGTCTGTCATTCTGTGCCACCACGAGAGGGTATGTACTTTGATGTGGCTGCGTTTTCAATTCAGAGGAGAGAAAAATTAGTATCTTTCTTCATTCATTTTTTTTTTTAATTGGACTTTGGTCTCTGACTCACCCAGCAGCCTGCCACGGAAGAGAGGGAATCCTGTGTGCGTGTGTGTGGTGGATGAGGTGGGGCGGGGGGGTGGGTAACCTCCAGACCAAGAGGAATAGGATGGGGTAAAACTCTCCTTTCTTTCCCTTCCAGCGTTACTTGCTTGTGCCTTTGCTAACAAAGTAGTAAAATGATGAGATTTGTATTTCATTTCAGGTTTTTTGTGTTGTCTTCTAAAATAGATCAGTTATGTAAGAGTACGAAGAAAAGCATATCTGTTTCCTAATTTGGAAAATGCTTATCACCATCATTCCCTACGTATCCCAGCCCTCCCCCGCCCCCACTGCGCCAGAAGGAGCCTTTTCCTGATATAGTTAGGTAAACTATTTAAGCATCACGTAACACAGTGCTTTTCCTGTGCACGAGTCAGCTGAAGATGTGTATCTGAACCTCCTTTTTTCTTTTTCTTTTTTTTTAAACTGTGGGTGAATTTACCATTTGTTTCTTCACATTCTTAC
>SJYC01002722.1:0-21114 GCA_006408675.1 Madoqua kirkii
GTCACAATGGTCACAGAGGGTTAAAGGTGCCTCCCCCCCCCGGGGTGTTTTAGGTGGGGGTTTGAGGAAGGCAAGCAGTTGAGCATCTCGGCCCAGGTTCAGGAGTGAAAGGGTGAACGGGCCTCTCTATGAGGCCAGGGGTGGGGGGCCCCTTCCTGAACACGCCACCATGTCTCTCTCTGTGCCCTTGGATGCACGTGGTTTGGATCCAGATCCCTGGCTCATACCCAGCTGGATGAAAGGACGAAGGGTGGGTAATCAGCACCCCATCCCTTCCAAGTTGCCCCTGCCAGGGTGCTCTGGAGCAAGAGGGAGGCCCTGCACTCAGCCACCTGACTGCCAGGCCTGCTGCACACCCCGCAGCCTGCGATATGCAGAGCTATATTGAAAACAGATGGCCATGAACTATGCATCCAGGTTACCATATTACCCAGGGGAAAGCTGCATGCGGTAAGCGTGATTACCACCTGCACAGAAAGCTACAGCTGCACAAGGGAGGGTGTGCTAATTCAAGTGCACACTGGCGCTAAGAGAAGAGACACGCCATATGTAAATGCTGACTCGGAGCCTCCTATCCACCAGTGCCAGCCTTGCAAGACTTGGTGCTATGCTGCTGGCCCGACCAGTTGTGAGGAGCGTGCCAGGTGTGGTAAGACACCCAGGGAAGCGGCGGGGCCCTACAAAGACCTTGGAGCTAACCAGGCAGCTTCTGCTGAAGTGTGTAAAGATAACCATCTACAGTCAGAATAAACAATAGCCCCACCTGAAACTTGGCACTGGCCACTCTTTTCCCCTTCAGCTGTGTCCCCGTCAGTTCTGAGAGATCACTCTACTCACCAGAAAAACCTTGTTTAGCCCCCAAGACCATCAGTGGAGGCTTACACTTGTAGCCAGGCCATCCCAGCTGAGGAACATAAGCGACTTACCTGTGTCTGAAGCCGAGCCCAGTAGCCATGGAGCCCCAGGGAGGAGGAGACAGCCCCCAGGTCTGCAGCAGCTGCCTTCCCCTTGTGTCTGGGGCCACCTCCTCTATTAACACTACAGGTGAAGAAGTCCAGGATGCCGCCTGCAAATCCTGTGTTCACGCAGGCACACCGTCTCTCCCGGTCACAACAGCTGTGTGCCTAACAAAGGAGCAGTGGTGTTAACGGCATCAAACCCAAGGTGGCAGAGGGGAGTGGGTAGAGGTCACCCCTTTATTCTTATTCTTTGGATAATTACCTTGGTAAAATATACAACGTGCACCAGCATTACAGGGCTTTATGCAATTGTCAAAAATATAGACATTAATAATATAAGTCAGTGTGCCATAAAATGTGTTAAGAAAAGAATATTGTTTTTCAGCAGTGAGTGAGGGGGAGGTCGTGAAGCAGTGGCTACATAAGAAAATTACAGGACTTTCCTGGTGTGTCCAGTGGCTAAGACTCCATGCTCCCAATGCAGGGAATCTGGTTTTGATCCCTGATGGGGGAACTAGATCCCATATGCCACAAGTAAGAGTTCACGTGCCACAACTAAAAATCTGCATGCTGCAATTAAGACCTGGTACAGCCAAAAAAAAAAAAAAAAAAAACCTAAAAACATAACTACATATGATCCAGCAATTCCATTCCTGAGCATTTATCTGAAGAAAATGAAAATACTATTAGAAAAGATACATGCACCCACCAATGTTCAAAGAAGAAGTATTTACAATAGCCAACATATGGAAACAAGCTAAGTGTTCATCAGCAAATGAAAGGATATGGAAGAAGTGGTATCTATATACACAATGTTGTATTACTCAGCCATAAAAAGAATGACATTTTACCATTTGCAAGAGCATGGATGGACCCAGACCTTTGTAAAAAAGTGAGAGAAAAGACACTTATATGTGGAATCCAAATATAAAACAAATGAATAAAACAAAATAGAAACAGGCTCACAGATACACAGAACAAACTAGTTGTTTGAGAGAAGAGAGGGATTGGAGGAGGAAAGAGGTAATGTAGGAGATTAAGATGTGCAAACTATTGAGTATAAAAGAAATAAGTTACAAGGATGTAATGTACAACACAGGGAACATATCAAATATTTTATAATAACTTTAAATGGAGTTTAATCTATAAAAATATCAAATCACTAAGTTGTACACCCAGAGCTAATATAATATTGTAAATCAATTATATCTCAGTAAATAAAGAAGACAGTGTGATGCTACACAGTAACATAATCCCAGCAAGCAGCAGAGAGGAGGTCTTTAACCTCCTGAAAGCAGCACTGAGGTTGGGTGACTGCCTTTGCTCATATTAGTGACAAAATACCTTCAAAGTACTTCCTTAAGTGAACCACACATCCTAGCTTATACATCATCAAATGCAACTGGGTATTCCATTGTCAAAGTAGACGCCACTTATTAGCTACTACATGACACAGGAAGGTGCATTATCTCCTTTCCCTTAACCATCTTTGAGACAGGTACCATTATCCACATTTTACCGATGACAAAACTGCATTGAGTAACTTTCAAAGTTGTACAGTTAATAAGAGGTAGAGCCTAGATTCAAACCCAGAGCCAAAGTTCTTAACAGCAACCAGGATGTATCTGGGCATTGGGGGGAAAGAAACTAGAGAAGGGGGCTACTCTGGATAATAAAGAGATAAGTCACAGCTTTCATACAAACATAAACAACTTTGTTTTAGGGGTAAAGAAAACAAGCATACACCATTAGTGTCTAGGAAGAACACAAAGGATCCCTGCAATAGGAAGTGATGTCCAGTTAAAGATGAAATAAATGCATAGATTCAAAGCTATGGTTCCAGTAGTCATGTATGAATGTGACAGCTAGACCATAAAGAAGACTGAGTACCAAAGAATTGATGCTTTTGAAATGTGGTGCTGGAGAAAACTCTTGAGGGTCCCTTGGACAGCAAGGAGATCAAACCAGTCAATTGTAAAGGAAATCAACCTTGAATATTCATTGGAAGGATTGATGCTGAAACTCAAGTTCCAACACTTTGGCCAACCTGATACAAAGAGCTGACTCATTGGAAAAGACTCTGATGAAGATTGAAGGCAGGAAGACAAGGGGACGACAGGACGAGGAGATGGCTGGATGGCATTACCGACTCAATGCACATGAGTCTGAGCAAACTCCGAGAGATACTGAAGGACAGGGAAGACTGGAGAGCTGCAGTCCATCAGGTTGAAAAGAGTTGGCCACGAATGAGTGACTGAATGACAACCACATTGTGTTTTGATGCCACTCTCCAAAGAGCTTGCACCTTATTGTACAAACTTACTGAAACAGGATGTTGTTTGTATATAAAGCACAGACCAACAGATGCATGCTCTGAAGGGAACTGACTACTAGCCAGTGATGCACTGGTTATGAGTTTATCTCTCCTTTCCTTACATAAGCATGTTTATGCAACATCAATACACAGAGCAATAGCCAAAAGATGCTGTGATAACTGATAACAGAGAAGTTCTGCCCAGCTCAGCACTTCCAGACAGTGCTGCCTTGTGAAGAAGGTATCTCATAGTAAGAGACGCTCACCTTGAGAGCATACCTCCTAGAGATGCATAGTCAGTTCATTTATTTTTACTGCTGCTTTTGGGTTGATGGTAGTCTGTCTTTAATTTCTATTTATGATTATGTTTTCCTAATTACTTAATTAACTATTTAGTTTTGGCTGCACTGGGCCTTTGTGGGTGTGTGTGGACTTTCTCTAGCTGCAGTGCACAGACCTCTCTTCGTGGTAGCTTCGCCTGTTGCCTAGAGCATGGGCTCTAAGGCACTCGGACTTAGTTGCCCCGAGGCGTGTGGAATCCTCCCAGATCAGGCATCGAACCCCTGTCCCCTGCATTGACAGATGGAGTCTTAACCACTGGGCCACCAGGGAAGTCCTATGGAAGGTTTTGATTTAAGGAACTATAAATTTGTCAAAGCTTAAAAAACTTACGTAGTTGAATACCTGGTCACCTTCTTAAAGGTCTCTTGAAAGAATTCTTTGTTAGGAAGTATTTTAGGCATAATGATTTATAATGGTATTTATAGAGCTTAATGTTAGGTCTGAAGGATTCACTTGTAAATTATGTAGATTTGAGTCACATTCATGCTAATTGTGTTAGTTTAGAAAAGTGTTTATACAGATATTAAATCACTGTGTTTTGGGAGACACTGTTCCACTAGACCTGCCTGTGGTTAGAACTGATTACTTCAGTCTTCCTCAACACTTCAGTTCTTATTTTAATTGGTGTTTATGTGCACCCCATAAGTATATAATTATCTGTACATATCTGCTCTACACCCTCTAATTTGCTTTGACTCTTCTTTTTTCTTGCATTGAAAGTTTTCTTTTTAGTATATATATATATATGTCTTCCTCCTCCCCAAGCCTCAAACCTAGCAAAATATTGTGAACACACACAGGATTTTGTCTGACAGTGGTGTTCCAAGTCAATTAGCGAGTTTCGAGTCTTGAAGCTTTGGAGACGTCTCAAAAGAATCAAGCCTAAATGATTCCTCCCAGATACCAGTCATCTCTTGGGTGGTTTCTTGTCTTTCAATTACTTGTTTATGTAATCAAATGGCCACAGGCTCCTCTGAGAGCCCGTGTTAGAAGGAAATTCAACATCTAAACGAGCATTCATCTGTAAAGGATCTTACTGTGTCTAGAGGCTAAGAGAGTTTAAATGCACATCTATTTCTATGTTATTCACTTCCTTTCTTATTCACTTTTTTCCCAGGCTTTTCCCTCAGATATATCAGTAATACCTCATTTCCGCAAGCCTGTGTCAACAAGTATCTTTAGAGCTCTTTTGCCTCCATCACTTATTTGTGAAAACCAAATATTTTCCACTCTAAACTTCTCTAATGGTTCAACTGGGAGAGTGATTGTTTTCCATGGCAAAGCAGTCTTCATTTACAAACGAGACCAAGGACCTCTCTTCTCTTCTTTGTATAAATATTAATTGAGCCCAGTTTGCAGGATGAAGAGTTCTGTGAAAAGATGGTGGTGATGAGACTACAATAATGTGCACGTGCTTACTGCCACTGCTCTCTACACTGAAAAGTGGGGAAGATGGGAAAGGTCCTGTCAGGCGCAGTTTGCCGCGACTGTACAGCGTCTGCTCTTGTGCATTAACTGTGGGCCTGCACTGTGCTCCATCGGCGGCCAGGACGCTGAGTGACACCTCCCGGTCTAGTGGCACAGGCTGGTCTCCTGACCAGGTCATGCTTCCAGTGTGGCACAGTGCTGTGCACGGTGTGTAAGCTACGTCACTGTAACGGAAAACCTGGCAGTGGGCACCTAATTTACCTACAGGGACTCTGAGAAAGACTAACATTGAGAGGTGATGTTACCATGAGATGGGTCTGCTTATTCAAGCTGGCAGAGAAGAGTTTCAGCACTGAGCGATTGGCCAAGGCAAAGGGTACGAGGTCAGGAATAATTTTATGTGTCTGAGCAATGGAAGGAAGACCTGGCGTGGCTGAGGAAATTCATGGGGATAAAGTATGGAAGGATAAGAAGTTGGAGAGGAGCCAGCATCCAGATCATTCAGGTAAAAAAATATTTGGATTTTACTTCAGGTAAAAGGAAAGCCATTGAGAGGTTTTAAGCAGGGGGACTAGCCTGGTCTTATTAATATTTTAAACAGAACACTCTGACTGCAATCTAGAGTCTGGGTTGGAGAGGGAAGAGTTGAAGAAGAGAGGATAAATAAGAAACTTTTGAGAATAAAAATATAGTTTAACTTAAAAATGCAATGGAAGGGACTTTGCCGGTGGTCCAGCAGCTAAGACTCCATGCTCCCAATGCAGGGGGCCCAGGTTTAATCCCTGATCAGAGAACCCATGTTAGAAGGAAATTCAACATCTCACATGGTGCACCTAGTGATCCCACATGCCAAAGTGAACACTCAGTGCAGCCAAACATATATATATATATATATACACACACATATTAATTGCGATGGGAATTATATTTTTAGGGGCTACCTGAAAGGTAATGCAAATACATAAATGCAAAACACATCTATCAGTATTGGTTTGCTTTACTGTAAAAATTTAAACCTTTTCTTTGACCCCTTTTATCTCCTCTGTCAGTACACTTTAATTTGCTTTTCCTTGTATTGTTCCTGAATATACAGTGAATGATTTTTGACCAATGAGAGAATTTACAATAAAGCTATCTATAGCCTGTCCCACATGTTAAAGCTCAACATCCAGAAAACAAAGATCATGGCATCCAGTCCCATTATTTCATGGCAAATAGATGGAGAAACAGTTGAAAACAGTGGCAGATTTTATTTTGCAGGGGGCTCCAAAATCACTGCAGATGGTGACTGCAGCCATAAAAAAGACTCTTACTCCTTGGGAGAAAAGTTATGATCAACCGAGATAGCATATTAAAAAGCAGAGATGTTACTTTGCCAACAAAGGTCCGTCTAGTTAAGGCTATGGTTTTTCTAGTAGTCATGTGTGGATGTGAGAGTTGGACTATAAAGAAAGCTGAGTGTCAAAGAAATGATGCTTTTGAACTGTAGTGTTGGAGAAGACTCTTGAGAGTCCCTTGGACTGCAAGGAGATCCAACCAGTCCATTTTGAGGGAGATCAACCCTGGGATTTCTTTGGAAGGAATGATGCTAAAGCTGAAACTTCAGTACTTTGGCCACCTCATGAGAAGAGCTGAGTCATTGGAAAAGACCCTGATGCTGGGAAAGATTGAGGGCAGGAGGAGAAGGGGATGACAAGGGATGAGATGGTTGGATGGCATCACTGACTTAATGGACCAAAATCTGGAAGTTGGTGATGGACAGGGAGGCCTGATGTGTTGCAATCTATGGGGTTGCAAAGAGTCGGACATGACTGAGCAACTGAACTGAATTGAACCTGTCCTATGTCACTCATATGTAATGTATTACCATTGTGATTATTTAAATATTGGATGAAAAAGATAGGGTAAGCAACATTTCACTGGCTGAAAAGATGTCCAAAATTACTGACTGTGGTCTCACCCTCAGAGGTTGGTATTGTCTTTCCCCTCATTCTTTTGTGAACCATCTTGATTCTTCCGTGGCTGATGGACTCTTCTGGAGTCCGAAAAGAAGGGATCTGGAGAAGGAGTGCATCTTTGGAGTGGGCCACATACTTCAAGAGGTGTCTGTTTCAGCACTAAAGAATTAAAATGCTTGAATCGCCCCAAACCAAGAATTGGCAGAAAACACACATGGAATGAGGGCAGATTTCCCATTGCCAACAGTGAAGATAAAGTTGCACTGATAAAAATGTCACGAGGCATTCTTGGCAACACTGGGTCATCAGTCTTCATCTCACGAAGCAGAAAGATATAAGAGCATACTTCATAACTGTGCCCACTGCATGACTCAAAACCCTCACGGGCTGTTCAAACCAGAGAACGGGACTCTGTGTCTCTACCCTTGGGGTGGTGATCTCAGCACCACCATCTCACTGGCAAACTTCCCACACTCTTCTCTGTGGCTCACCGGCCCCATCCGGCTCTCCACGTTGCTCTGTGTCTCTCAGAAAATAACTGAGAACAAAGTGTCGATGGAAGAAAGTGTTTACTGGTTCAAAGATATTAACTGATAAAACAAAAAATTTCCCCTAACCTTTCAGTTAATGTAGTAGTTTTCTTTTCCCTCACACAACAGTCTATGCTGAGTTGGAAGATGGTGATGAGGGGATGGGGTTGGATCTGCTGCACAGAGTCACTGGGGAATCCAAGCTGCTAGAGACCCTGCCTTCGTACACAGGTGGCTTCTTGGGGAGGGAGTGGGAAATGGAAAGTTGTCCAATAGGTATAAAGTTACGGTCATACAAGAGGAGTTCTAGAGCTCTGTAGCATAACATAGTGCTCCTCCTTAGCAATACGGTATTGTGCACTTGAAAGACCACATGGGCTTTTCTTTCCAACGACTGAAGCAACTTAGCACAAGGATGACATATATTTCAGGTTATTTTTCATTATAGGTTATCACAAGGTATCGAATATAGTTTCCTGGACTATATGGTAAGTCCGTGTTATTTATGTATAGTAGAGTGCATCTCTTACTCCCACGCTCCTAATTTATCCCTTCCCCCTCCCGTTCCCCGCTGGTAACCATAAATTCATTTTCTACATCTGTGAGTCTCTTTTGTATTTAGATTAATTTGTATTATTTTTAGATTCCACATCTAAGTGATACCATGTAACATCTGACTTGTCTTGCTTTGGATTATTCTTTCAGAGAAGAATGTATGAAACAGACATTTGCAGCTCTAGTGAAGTGAAAGTGAAAATTGCTCAGTCGTGTCCGACTCTTTGCGACACCATGGACGTAGCCCACCAGGGTCCTCTGTCCATGGGATTCTCCAGGCAAGAATACTGGAGTGGCTAGCCATTCTCTTCTCCAGGGGATTTTTCTGACCCAAGGACTGAACTCACGTTTCCTGCATTGCATGCAGAATCTATTGCAGCCTTATTACTCTTAATTGCAGCCATAAAATTAAAAGACTCCTTGGAAGGAAAGTTATAACCAACCTAGACAGCATATTAAAAGGCAGAGACATTACTTTTTCAACAAAGGTCCGTCTAGTCAAGGCTATGGTTTTCCCAGTGGTCATGTATGGATGTGAGAGTTTGACTATAAAGAAAGCTGAGCACAGAATTGATGCTTTTGAACTGTGATGTTGGAGAAGACTCTTGAGAGTCTCTTGGACTGTAAGAAGATCCAACCAGTCCATTCTAAAGGAGATCAGTCCTGGGTGTTCATTGGAAGGACTGATGTTGAAGCTGAAACTCCAATACTTTGGCCACCTGATGCAAAAAGCTGAGTCATTGGGAAAGACCCTGATGCTGGGAAAGATTGAGAGCAGGAGAAGGGGATGACAGAGGATGAGATGGCTGGATGGCATCACTGACTCGATGGACATGGGTCTGGGTGGACTCCGGGAACTGGTGATGGACAGGGAGGCCTGGCGTGCTGCTGTTCACGGGGTCACAAAGAGTCAGACACGACTGAGCGACTGAACTGAACTAAATTACTCTTAATGTCTTTTGACTCACTGGAATTGATGATAATGTAAGAGCTACAAACTCAAACCAGATTTTTAGTTACTGATGCTTATCAGACACCTGTATTTTAATACCATGACTAAAATGAAGGAGAGTAAGGGGAATTCCCAGCACTCAGATGAAACTTGAGTGCTTCAAAAAACAAACTCTGATTCTTTGGGCTTTTTTTTTTTGGTAATAATTTTAAACCACTTTTATATATGCTGTTAAGTCCCTCTGCCTAAAACCTACTGAGTCAGAAGTCTTGTCTCAACAAGCCCTCCAGGTGATTCTGAAGCACACTAACATCAGAGAATCACTGCGTTAGAGACTAGCTAAGTGAGGATCCTTGGAACACTGGTGTTCCACTTTTGATTGTCACAATGCTGGCTGATTATTAAGTATTTTCTGATTAAATGGCTTTATATTCACTGTGCCAATACTAAAAACCATATCTTAGGGAACTGTTCTTCCAGATTCAATCCAAATGTCAAAAGAACTCAGAACAGATTAAGTTATTACATTCTTCTTCAAACAATGCATGCAAAACGCCAGCCTAAGAAATGTACAAAAGTTGCAAATCAGCTATATTCCAATATAAAATATTTGTTTAATAAATAAGGACAAAAAGAGAAATGTATAAAAGTGAAGTGTCCTGCTTGTGACTAAAGGGTGATGGTGGTGGACCTAGAACCTTACTTGTTGACCTTCCCAAGCCCTAAATCTGTCCCTCCTCTAGCCCTATAATGGCCCTGGAGTCACTTCTGTGGAGTTTCTGTAGGAAATACTTTTTTAAAATTTTTATTGGAGTACAGTTGATTTACAAATGTTCTGTTAGCCTCAGGTGTACAGTAAACTGAGTCATTATAAATATATCCAGTCTTTTATTATTATTTTCCCATATAAACCATCACAGAGTACTGAGTAGAATCTCATGTGCTATACAGCAGGTTCTTACTAGTTATCTATTCTGTTAATATATTGCTTGCTTGTTCAGTCACTTCAGTCGTGTCCAACTCTTTGAGACCCTATGGACCGTAGCCTACCAGGCTCCTCTGTCCATGGGATTCTCCAGGCAAAAAAAAACTGGAGTAGATTGCCATTTTCTTCTCCAGGGATCTTCCTTCGCCAGGGATCTAACCCGTGTCTCTTATGTCTCCTGCACTGGCAGGCTGCTACTTTACCACTAACACCACCTGGGAAGCCCTTATTCATATATATATATAGTATTGTGCACCCGTCAATCCCAGTCTCTCAAATTACTGCCACCCTCCCCACCTTATTCCCTCATAACCATAAGCTAATCCTCCACATCTGTGACTCTACTCTTTTGTAAATAAATTCATTTGTACCATTTTTTTTTAAGATTCCACATAAAAGTGGTATCTTATGATACTTGTCTTTCCTCTGTCTGACTTAACTTCACTCAGTCTGTCAATCTCTAGGTCTACCCATGTCGCTGTAAGTGGCCTTCTTCTTCTTCTTTTTTTTTTAGTGGCTGAGCACAGGGTACACTTTGAAAAGCATTTGCTCATAGATCAGTCATCTGGCCTTCATTACATACTGCCTTGGCCTTGTGTCCGAGCTTCTCACGCTCAGTCGTCTCCTAGAACCATTGACAGAACTCAGGGAAGCTCTTTATTACATCTGTCGGTTTCTTTTAAAGGCTACGACTCAGGAACAGACAGATAGAAGAGATTCTAAGGGCACAGTGTGAGGACGAGGGAGGGGGTGTGGGGGCCTGCCCTCTCAGTTTGCTGCCCTCACTGAACCAAGACGCATCGCCCACCCGGAAGTTCTCTGAACTCTGTGGTTTAGGGGTTTTTAGGCAGATTCCATTCTGTAGGATTAAATCAGTGAACTCAATGTCTGGGTGTCCAGCCTCTTCTTCTCTCTGGGGCTGAAAGTTCCCACTCTCCAGTCACACAACCTGTTCCTCTGGCAACCAGCCCCCATCCTGAAGCTACCAAGGGATCCACCAAGAGTCACTTCAGTGGCATAAACTCAAGTATGGTTGAAAGGGGTTTGTGCTAAATAACAGAAGACACTCCTATCATTTCTACCCCTCAGGATATTCCAAGGGTTTTAGAAAATCTGTGTCAGGAACCATTGACAAAGACCTAATACATAGTTCTTAAAGGATCACACTTCTTATACTTCCCTTTTGCATTATTTTATCATTGCCTTTTGTTCGTTTAATTTTTGCATGGACTTAACTCATGAGTCCTTTCGTAAATAAAGCAGAAGAAAAGATCACAAAGCACTAAATAATGTAAAGGACACACAGAGCAGACATACTATCAAAACCAATGTAGCCAATAAGATAGCCAGGTAATTAAAGGCATGGGTTCCGTGTGCAGTGTATTTCTTGTATTTTTCACAGTTCTTGTATTCTTCCATGTCAGCTAAATGGAAGAAGGAATATAACTGGCACATGGAAGACACAGCCCAGCAAGGTGGCAATGAGAGTCAGCAGCTATTCACATGGTTTTTTACTTAAAAAAAAAATCATATAGGACCTTTATTTTTCTCCAGTGAACCCTATATTTAGGAAGATTTTATTCACTAGACCAACTTACTAAGTAATAAATTATTTCTACAAATCTTCATCATGTAGATATAGGTCATACATTCTCAATGGGGGCAAAAAACGGTTTCTATGGAGTGGCTAAAAATATCTTACTCTTCTTATATATCAAGCACAGATATATATAGACACATAGATATACACAGTGCAGAAAAACATCTGTAATATATCTATGGTATTAAAGTGTCACAGGAGGGTTATTAGGAACAAAAATACATCTAAAAAGATTCCTCGGGGGATAATAATGGGAAAAAAGGTAATGATGCGGGCATATAGGGCTTCTCAGCTGGCACTGATTGTAAAAGAATCCACCTGAGATTCCAGAGACTTGGGGTTGACCCCTGGGTCGAGAAGATCCCCTGGCATCCCCTGGGAGAAGGGACTGGCAAGCCAGTCCAGTATTCTTACCTGGGAAATTCCATGGGCAGAGGAGCCTGGCAGGCTACAGTCCAGGGGGCCACAAAGAGTTGGACACGACTGAGCAGCTGAGCACAGGCACTCATACAAGTGACTTCCGACCAGAAGATTCGATCTGTGAGACTTACCTGTATTATCACACTCAGTTGGAATTCCAGTGAAAAGTAAACACATGTCAGGACTTTCCTGGTGGTTCAATGGCTAAGACTCAGTGCTCCCAATGCTGCAAGTCTGGGCTCAGTCATTGGTTGGGGAAGTAGATCCCACATACTACAGCTAAAGATCTCGTGAGTCCCAATGAAGAGGGAAGATCCCATGTGCTGCAACCAAGACCTGGTGCAGCCAAATAGATAATAAAGGAGAATAGCAAGCAAAAATGGGGGTAGGGGGTCACAAAATCACATCACTGAGTAAAACAGGAAGCCTGTGAAGGGTTTGAAGGGAGGAGTCCATGATGTGATTTTCCCCTTCAGAGGTGGGTTGTCTTGCAGAGAACAGATCTTGGTTTGGTAAGCATGAAAGAGACCAAACCAACTGGAAGACTGCTGCAGAGGTCCAAGCAAGAAACAGTGGAGGCTGGACTAGGATATTCAGATTTGGGATATGTTTTTTATAATATGTTTTTTAAAAAAATCCCAAACAGCTCAATATCTCCATAAAAAAAAGTTTTAAAATTAGGAACTGCAGTATTATCCCAAAGTTCTAGGTCTTACTTAGGGGGAATCTTTGGTAATTTTTCAGGTTAGCAAAAATTAAATTGATAAATCTTACATCCATAGGAAAATTTTGTTTGTAGCTGGACTGAATTTACTATTTGGACAAAGAGTGGCTCTTATTAAAAGACAAGCTTCGTATATTTTACCCATGTATGTGAGCTCAGTCACTCAGTCATGTTGACTCTTTGTGACCCCATGGACTGGAGCCCACCAGGCTCCTCTGCCCATGGCATTTTTGAGGCAAGAATACTGGAGTGGGCTCCCATTTCTTTCTCCAAGGGATCTTCTAAACCCATGGACTGAACCATGTCTCCTGCATCTCCTGCATTGGCAGGTAGATTCTTCACCACTGTGCCACCTGAGAAGCTCATTTTGTTACATGGACGTTCCTTTATTTTGGAAGCTGTCAGTATTTCCTTAATTGCAAGTAATCTAAGTTGATGTAACATGCTATATCCGGTAGCTATTGAAGTGCATTTGTATTTCCAGAGAGTCCCAATGAAGAGGGAAGATCCCATGTGCTGCAACCAAGACCTGGTGCAGCCAAATAGATAATAAAGGAGAATAGCAAGCAAAAATGGGGGTAGGGGGTCACAAAATCACATCACTGAGTAAAACAGGAAGCCTGTGAAGGGTTTGAAGGGAGGAGTCCATGATGTGATTTTCCCCTTCAGAGGTGGGTTGTCTTGCAGAGAACAGATCTTGGTTTGGTAAGCATGAAAGAGACCAAACCAACTGGAAGACTGCTGCAGAGGTCCAAGCAAGAAACAGTGGAGGCTGGACTAGGTATTCAGATTTGGGATATGTTTTTTATAATATGTTTTTTAAAAAAATCCCAAACAGCTCAATATCTCCATAAAAAAAAGTTTTAAAATTAGGAACTGCAGTATTATCCCAAAGTTCTAGGTCTTACTTAGGGGGAATCTTTGGTAATTTTTCAGGTTAGCAAAAATTAAATTGATAAATCTTACATCCATAGGAAAATTTTGTTTGTAGCTGGACTGAATTTACTATTTGGACAAAGAGTGGCTCTTATTAAAAGACAAGCTTCGTATATTTTACCCATGTATGTGAGCTCAGTCACTCAGTCATGTTGACTCTTTGTGACCCCATGGACTGGAGCCCACCAGGCTCCTCTGCCCATGGCATTTTTGAGGCAAGAATACTGGAGTGGGCTCCCATTTCTTTCTCCAAGGGATCTTCTAAACCCATGGACTGAACCATGTCTCCTGCATCTCCTGCATTGGCAGGTAGATTCTTCACCACTGTGCCACCTGAGAAGCTCATTTTGTTACATGGACGTTCCTTTATTTTGGAAGCTGTCAGTATTTCCTTAATTGCAAGTAATCTAAGTTGATGTAACATGCTATATCCGGTAGCTATTGAAGTGCATTTGTATTTCCAGAGTTCAGAAAGTACACAATAAGTATTAATGAATCTTTCTAAGCAATTTTTAAACTTCTGGCATCGATCAACGGTTACACTTACTGTGGTGAAACTTTCTTCCAGATAAAACCCGAGTTTGGCTCTGAAATCTGTTTTCCAATCCTATTAATCAATTTTGCAAGCTGCCTCAAATTCCTTTTGGTGAAAGACTGTCGTAAATAAGTAAAAATAATCATTGGTTAGTCCAGAAGTGGGGAAATGCAAGTTAGTATTACACGCAAGGCATCAGGGTTGGGACATATTCTGCATATGGGAAAGGCCATTTCTTCTCTGTGGTTATACGGGTCATACACATGTTTATCATCCTCTCCTCGCTGCTGCTGCTGCTAAGTCGCTTCAGTTGTGTCCAACTCTGTGCAACCCCCAAAGACGGCAGCCCACCAGGCTCTGCCATCCCTGGGATTCTCCAGGCAAGAACACTGGAGTGGGTTGCCATTGCCTTCTCCTCATCCTCTCCTCAGGCTAATACAAAAGACTGTAAGGAGCATATAATCCAAGCATCTACTATCAAAACAAGTCCATCTCATGAAATGTGAGCTTCCACTTTATTTTAGCAATGACTTGGGATCATTTGTGAAGGGTTATAAAGCATGTTTTCAGAGTGGGCCTGTATTTCTTACAAAGAATAGAATTTATAGGGAAAAACTAATAAGACTTTTAAAATAGAGACTTAAACTGGCTTATTCATTTCTGGAGTGAGAGTAAATTATATTGCTAAGTCATATGTGGGTTTCCCAGGTGGCTCAGCAGTAAAGAATCTACCTGCCAATGTAGGAGACATGGGTTTGATTCCTGGGTCAGAAAAATCTGGAAATGGCAACTCCTCCAGTATTCTTGCCTGGGAAATCCCATGGACAAAGGAGCCTGGCAGCCTACAGTCCAAAGGGTCAACAAGAGTCGGACACAACTGAACAACTGAGAAAAGTATTCACAATGTTCCTATATTTGTAGACCCCAGAGAACTCAAGACACCCAAATTTTTGGTGTTTAGGAAATCAGTTCTGATCTATACCAGCCAAGATCAGAAGCCCATTTACAATATTTGAAAACTTTAATGGAAGTTCTAACTAAGTTTGCAGCTCTAGAGATGAAATTTTACAGGAAAAGTACCAAGTCAGCAAGTGCCTACAAATGTTTGAAAGTCAGCAAGGGCCTACAAATGTTAAGGGGGTCTTCTTTTTAATTCTTGCTCTTAAGACTAACTTTTTGTAATTGGAAAAGACTATGATGCTGGGAGGGATTAGGGGTAGGAGGAAAAGGGGACAACCGAGAATGAGATGGCTGGATGGCATCACTGACTTGATGGACATGAGTTTGAGTGAACTCCGGGAGTTGGTGATGGACAGGGAGGCCTGTGGTTCACGGGGTCACAAAGAGTCGGACACAACTGAGCGATTGAACTGAACTGAACTGAACTGAGGTCCTTATATGAAAAAAGAATGCATTTTTTTAGAGAAAAACAAAAATTGAATTTATGGCTAATTTCTCTCAATCGTCTTTTTCTACAAGACCTTACTCCAAGGATATTCAGAGAAATAACATTCCAGTTCTAGAGACAGTTGCCAGAGTCATACACACCACAGAGTCAACATATTTCTTCTCTGGGTTGCATGTTTTCGCCTTCTAAACCGCCTTCTTTCCAACACAGCTGGGCACTAAATTTCTTTCTCAGAAGGTGACTAAAGCCGTTTGAGGATCATGGTAATATTGTATCACTGTTATTTCTGGATTTGCTGGCTGTCCTTCCGTTACATAAGAGAGTGCCTCATATTTTTTGCGGAAATGTACACTCAAATGGGCATAGTTAATGCGGTGGCATGACTAGGATTTACTCAAATGGCTCTGGGGAAAAATAAAAACAATAGAAAGAGAATGATAAATCAAATGTACAACGTTAATAACTGGGTGATGAAATGAGGAAGGTTTTTTGCATTATTCTTGCAACTTTTCTGTAAACTTGAAACTATTTCAAAATAAAAAGTAAAAAACTTTCAAAGCACACAGTTTGAAGAGCCTCCAACTTGCCAAAGTTTGCACTATGGAAGCTCAAAAAAAATGACTAATTTTAATCTGATGAATAAATAAGAATCTATGAGTCCACAATGGTATTTAACAAAGGCTGAAAGAAAACAAGAGGAAGGAAGAGAGAAAACAGGAAAGAGAAAAAGAAGTGGCAGTTACTATTATTCCAAAAGTTTACTTTGAATTTTTTTAGAGAAAAAAATTAAGCATTTACTCTGCCATCAGTGCCAACAATCAATAAACTGTGTCCTAAGAAGGCTGATGTTTGACAGAAAACAACAAAATTCTGTAAAGCAGTTATCCTTCAATTAAAAAATAAATAAATTATAAAAGAAATAGGAGAATTTTATGTGAGTCAAGCCAAGGAGTATAGCCCGGGTGACATGGATTCAAGAACCAGTTGAACTGTGTTCTGTTATACTATAAAATTGATAAAATTGGGCAGGGGGTGAGGGAGGGTGGGCTTATGTAGGCAAAATCCAAGTTACATAAATTATTTGTACAGAATTAGGACTTGAGCTGGCAAGAAGTGAGAGTGCTTGTTAAGCAAGGATTGGTTGGGATCCAAAATGGTTGCACAGTTATAAAGGGAAACCTTGAGATCCGAAGTATGCAGCTGCCAGCAGATACTCTTTCGAAAATGCCTGATGGGGTCCTTGAGTTTGACACAGTTCACAAAATTCAAGTTCTCCCTGATACAGGAACATGTCTGAACAATGGCCATCTGGCTCCATTCTGGAGGCTGAACCACAGTTACTCCATTTTGATTTTTAAATGATCTTAAATAGGTTGCCATGGTCCTTTTTTTTTTTTAATGTGGACCATTTTTAAAGTTATTATTGAATTTGTTACAATACTATTTCTGTTTCTCTCTCTCTCTCTCTTTTTTTTTTGCCCTAAGGCAGGTGGAATCTTGGCTCCCTGACCAGGGATTGAACTCACATACCCTTTATTGGAAAGCAAAGTCTTAACCACTGGTTACCATCAGGGAGGTCCCTCATCATGATCTTTTTGAGAATAATTATCATCATCACCAGTTGCTGAGTAAAAGGAATATTTTCTTTTAGGAAGAATGTCCACTCACATGTTAAAGAAATGATAGACTAAAAATCACAATTTAACAGCCACTATATGTGTACCTATGGCTGAGTCATGTTGATGCTTGACAAAAAACAACAAAATTCTATAATCTTTCAATTAAAAAATAAATTTTAAAAAACAGCCAGCAAAGAAATAATACAAAGATCATTAGTGCATGCTGGGGGGAAAAAGTGTATGTGTGTGTGTGTGTGTGTGTGTGTGTGTGTGTGTGTAAATACACGAGTAAAAAGATAAAGACAGTAAAATAATGATAAGTTATTGAATCTATGATATGGGTGTACAGACATTCTCTGTATTATTCCTTCGTCATCTTTGTATGCTTGAAAAGTTACTAACGTACAAAATCTTTTTCAATATCAATGTCACTCTATATTTGACTAGAGTATAGAAATCAGGTAAGAATCCATCCTATCAGTTGTTAAAAGACTGGAATATTTATTGCTTTGTTTACCCCCTCAACCACAAAATATATTAAATATATATTAATATATTTAATGTATTAATTAATATATTAATATGTTAAATTCTGCTGGCCGCTGAATTTAACTAAAGACCTTAATCTCTGAGAGCTGCAAGATGATTTGCTTGGCAGGTGCACAGAAATGTTCAAGAAAACCTGGCATGGGGGATTTGTCCTTAAGTCCCCCATTGATGAGTACTCCTGGCACCAACCACAGAATCAGGCTGATTGATATTCTGAACCTAGAAATTAAATCTCCAGCTGCACTTGAGACTTACTCTCTAAGAGTCGGTATTATTCACATACTAGGATAAATGAATTCTTTCTTATTCTCTACTCTTATTAATATATACCTATCTCAAGAAAATTCTGAGGAAACAGTGAATATTAAATTATGTCTTGTATTCATGAATACTCATTCTGGTATTCTCTTCACTTGAGAACTATCTCCATGGTGGTACAGGGCAAAGAGAAAGCTCACGATTTCCCTGGTGGTTCAGGGGCTAAGATTCCACGTTTCCAAAGCAGATGGCCTGGGTTCAAACCCTGGCTGGGGAACTATATCCCATGTGTTTCAACTAAGACCCAGTGCAGAGAAATAAATAACTGTAAAAACAACTTGGAGAAAGCTCATCAATTCTAGCAAACTTTAGTGCCATCCTCAAATCAACAAATCCAGTCACAGCTCATCTCCAAAGAAGATGTCCAGTTTCTAAAGACATTCAGTATAAAGCTCTTACAGTAAATACAATTTTCTGCACAAACATGCAGAGTGATTTCTAATGTTTCTATTCTTGTTGCAAAATATATTTAAAATTATTTTAATATCTAAATCTCTGAATTATACCACATCTAAATATGACATGTCTTTGTGGATAAAAACAGATCTGACCTACAACTGCGCTGTTTATGTGGCCACATGGCCTACTGTTCCCTGGGGACCAGAGGTTCACTTTAGTGACAGTATTTAGTAAATTGAAATAAATTGCTATCATATGCTAGAACTGGGCCATCTATCATAGGCCTGCCACAAACTCTAAGAAGGAATAAGCCAGCTCTACAATCATGTGCAGCAAAACTCCCAAATGATACAGGAGAACAGCGGAAAAACAGAACTGCATGAAACTGTGAGTTCCAGGGAGAGTTTGCTGGGTGGGGGTGAGCAGCATACACAACTCTGCAGAAAACTTTCAAGGATCCTTGCTTTATATACATCAATTGTTAAAAGGATGGGTTTGGATGAGCTCTCATTTTACCATCTAGTAACTCTATAACTGTACCTCAAGGGAGTAATGGTGTTCAGACTGGGGTGCACACTCTTCTGGATATGTACAAGAAGATTCACTGGAGAAGTTCTATTTACTTTTCATCTAAACACAAGTAAGCTTTACTAGTATTTAATATTCAGGTTGACGCTGGAAGCATCCCTCCAGCTACCGTTAAGCTGGTATTGGCTTATGACGTATGGACACCAAGGAGAACCTAATGGGACACCACATATGTGCTGACAAGCACCTTCAGTGTCCAGTCTATTCGCATAGAAAGCTGTTTTGCATGACCCAGGGAAGTTGAGAATGTGTTAACAATGGATGGGCTTGGGAAAAGAGTGAATACAAAAACAAGTGCAAACAGCAAGGTCCTACTGTGTGCCACAGGGAACTACATTCAGTAGCCTGTGATACACTATGTGAAAGCGAAAGTTGCTCAGTCAAGTTTGACTCTTTGCGACCCCATGGACCACACAGTCCATGGAATTCTCCAGGCCAGGATCCTGGAGTGGGTAGCCTCTCCTCCTCCAGTATAATGGAACAGAATATGAAAAATAATACATGTGTATAACAGAGTCACTTTCCTGGACAGCAGAAATTAACACAGCATTGTAAATCAACTATGCTTCATGAAAATTTTTTAAAATAAAGGTAAAAATATGTCTTAAGCAGAGACCCAACTGAGCAATGAACCCATAAATAGATGTCATTTTCAAGGCATTTAAATCTAAAGAACTTACAGGTAGTTGAACTACTTCTCAGTGGACTGAATAACATTTATTATCTTGCTAATCTTCAAACAAAGCTGTAAGTTTAAATAGTTGTGAATTGTACATGCTTGGCTAAATGTGGGTAAAGTTTTATATTGAAGGTACAGGGGTATGGTAACTGATTATAAGCAGGGGGTGAGCCAGTGCCATCAAATTAGCTGACATGTGAAACGAGGGAGCCCTGAAATTGCAGTTCTCACGGGAAGAGGCTGCAGGAAAGCCAAGGCCTTGAGAAGCACACGAGGCCGGGCCAGTTGACTTGTTGACCCTCCATCACACTTCAGGTGCTCTGAGCAGCTTTTGGATTTGATTTTGCTTGAGACACTGAAATCAGTGCAGTTTACCCTCTTGTCTAGGAACACGTGGGGCAAGAAACATTTTCCATTCCAACCAGAGGTTCTCCAAAGTTTACATACTATAAGGCCAACTGTAATAGTAAAACAATGAAAAATTACCTGACATTGCTCTATGAATGCCACTGTGGTCAGTTTACATGCATTATCTATATCATTACACAATGTTTCTGAAGAAGTTTTATGACTCTGACCATACCTCATCTTAAAACAATCATGACTTAATGTCTTAATTCATATAAGCCAAAGACAGATGAAGGCTTTCTTTTCCCTGATAACCATTAAAAAGCACAAGTTTTCTTTATACAGATATTTCAGGCTTGTTTTAATCCGGTTCAGCTCAGTTCCATCGCTGCGTCATGTCCGACTCTTTGCAACCCCATGGACTGCAGCATACCAGGCTTCCCTGTCCATCACCAACTCCCGAAGCTTACTCAAAACTCATGTCCACTGAGTCGATGATGCCATCCAACCATCTCATCCTCTGTCATCCCCTTCTCCTCCTGCCTTCAATCCTTCTCAGCATCAGGGTCTTTTCAAATGAGTCAGTTCTTTGCATCAGGTGGCCAAAGTATTGGAGTTTCAGCTTCAACATCAGTCCTTCCAATGAACACCCAGGACTGATCTCCTTTAGGATGGACTGGTTGGATCTCCCAACACCATAGTTCAAAAGCATCAATTCTTCAGCACTCAGCTTTCTTTATAGTCCAACTCTTGCATCCTTACATGGCTACTACAAAAACCGTAGCCTTGATTAGACGGACCTTTGTTGGCAAAGTAATGTCTCTGCTTTTTAATATGCTGTCTAGGTTGGTCATAACTTTTCTTCCAAGGAGTGTCTTTTTAATTTCATGGTTGCAGTCACCATCTGCAGTGATTTTGGAGCCCCCCAAAATAAAGTCTGCCACTGTTTCCCCATCTATTAGCCATGA
>SJYC01002723.1:0-17541 GCA_006408675.1 Madoqua kirkii
GTCTTTGTGGATAAAAACAGATCTGACCTACAACTGCGCTGTTTATGTGGCCACATGGCCTACTGTTCCCTGGGGACCAGAGGTTCACTTTAGTGACAGTATTTAGTAAATTGAAATAAATTGCTATCATATGCTAGAACTGGGCCATCTATCATAGGCCTGCCACAAACTCTAAGAAGGAATAAGCCAGCTCTACAATCATGTGCAGCAAAACTCCCAAATGATACAGGAGAACAGCGGAAAAACAGAACTGCATGAAACTGTGAGTTCCAGGGAGAGTTTGCTGGGTGGGGGTGAGCAGCATACACAACTCTGCAGAAAACTTTCAAGGATCCTTGCTTTATATACATCAATTGTTAAAAGGATGGGTTTGGATGAGCTCTCATTTTACCATCTAGTAACTCTATAACTGTACCTCAAGGGAGTAATGGTGTTCAGACTGGGGTGCACACTCTTCTGGATATGTACAAGAAGATTCACTGGAGAAGTTCTATTTACTTTTCATCTAAACACAAGTAAGCTTTACTAGTATTTAATATTCAGGTTGACGCTGGAAGCATCCCTCCAGCTACCGTTAAGCTGGTATTGGCTTATGACGTATGGACACCAAGGAGAACCTAATGGGACACCACATATGTGCTGACAAGCACCTTCAGTGTCCAGTCTATTCGCATAGAAAGCTGTTTTGCATGACCCAGGGAAGTTGAGAATGTGTTAACAATGGATGGGCTTGGGAAAAGAGTGAATACAAAAACAAGTGCAAACAGCAAGGTCCTACTGTGTGCCACAGGGAACTACATTCAGTAGCCTGTGATACACTATGTGAAAGCGAAAGTTGCTCAGTCAAGTTTGACTCTTTGCGACCCCATGGACCACACAGTCCATGGAATTCTCCAGGCCAGGATCCTGGAGTGGGTAGCCTCTCCCTCCTCCAGTATAATGGAACAGAATATGAAAAATAATACATGTGTATAACAGAGTCACTTTCCTGGACAGCAGAAATTAACACAGCATTGTAAATCAACTATGCTTCATGAAAATTTTTTAAAATAAAGGTAAAAATATGTCTTAAGCAGAGACCCAACTGAGCAATGAACCCATAAATAGATGTCATTTTCAAGGCATTTAAATCTAAAGAACTTACAGGTAGTTGAACTACTTCTCAGTGGACTGAATAACATTTATTATCTTGCTAATCTTCAAACAAAGCTGTAAGTTTAAATAGTTGTGAATTGTACATGCTTGGCTAAATGTGGGTAAAGTTTTATATTGAAGGTACAGGGGTATGGTAACTGATTATAAGCAGGGGGTGAGCCAGTGCCATCAAATTAGCTGACATGTGAAACGAGGGAGCCCTGAAATTGCAGTTCTCACGGGAAGAGGCTGCAGGAAAGCCAAGGCCTTGAGAAGCACACGAGGCCGGGCCAGTTGACTTGTTGACCCTCCATCACACTTCAGGTGCTCTGAGCAGCTTTTGGATTTGATTTTGCTTGAGACACTGAAATCAGTGCAGTTTACCCTCTTGTCTAGGAACACGTGGGGCAAGAAACATTTTCCATTCCAACCAGAGGTTCTCCAAAGTTTACATACTATAAGGCCAACTGTAATAGTAAAACAATGAAAAATTACCTGACATTGCTCTATGAATGCCACTGTGGTCAGTTTACATGCATTATCTATATCATTACACAATGTTTCTGAAGAAGTTTTATGACTCTGACCATACCTCATCTTAAAACAATCATGACTTAATGTCTTAATTCATATAAGCCAAAGACAGATGAAGGCTTTCTTTTCCCTGATAACCATTAAAAAGCACAAGTTTTCTTTATACAGATATTTCAGGCTTGTTTTAATCCGGTTCAGCTCAGTTCCATCGCTGCGTCATGTCCGACTCTTTGCAACCCCATGGACTGCAGCATACCAGGCTTCCCTGTCCATCACCAACTCCCGAAGCTTACTCAAAACTCATGTCCACTGAGTCGATGATGCCATCCAACCATCTCATCCTCTGTCATCCCCTTCTCCTCCTGCCTTCAATCCTTCTCAGCATCAGGGTCTTTTCAAATGAGTCAGTTCTTTGCATCAGGTGGCCAAAGTATTGGAGTTTCAGCTTCAACATCAGTCCTTCCAATGAACACCCAGGACTGATCTCCTTTAGGATGGACTGGTTGGATCTCCCAACACCATAGTTCAAAAGCATCAATTCTTCAGCACTCAGCTTTCTTTATAGTCCAACTCTTGCATCCTTACATGGCTACTGCAAAAACCGTAGCCTTGATTAGACGGACCTTTGTTGGCAAAGTAATGTCTCTGCTTTTTAATATGCTGTCTAGGTTGGTCATAACTTTTCTTCCAAGGAGTGTCTTTTTAATTTCATGGTTGCAGTCACCATCTGCAGTGATTTTGGAGCCCCCCAAAATAAAGTCTGCCACTGTTTCCCCATCTATTAGCCATGAAGTGATGGGACCAGATGCCATGATCTTAGTTTTCTGAATGCTGAGTTTTTAAGCAGACTTTTTGACTCTCCTCTTTCACTTTCATTAAGAGGCTCTTTCGTTCTTCTTTGCTTTCTGCCATAAGTGTGGTGTCATCTGCGTATCTGAGGTTACTGATATTTCTCCCAGCAATCTTGATTCCAGCTTGTGTGTTTTAATTATTCCAGTAGATCACTAAATCTGCTTCCAATTCCTTCAGTGTGAAGCTTTTCAAAATGCCATGTATGAGGGACCTCCCTGGTGGTCCAGTGGTTAGGATTCTGTGCTTCTACAGCAGGGGGCTTGGGTTCCATCCCTGGTCAGGGAACTAAGATTCCATATGTCGTGTGGCATGGTCAAAAAATTAAACAAAACAAACCATATTAAAGACCTATTCCCTGTATCTCTGTGCTTCTGATTAAAGCCCAGCCCAGGGACTGCTGAGCACTGTGGTAACTCTCAGTACCCCAGGACCCTCCTGGGATTGCTCAGAAGGGCAGCTTGAAGCAAGAAGTTGATGCCATCTAAAGCTACCTCCTGGCTCAAGGGGGACCCTCCAAGAAGATGGAACATATGTTATCTCATTCCAAATTTTCTTTTCTGGAAAGGGGAGAGAGAAGTGTGATAACCATTCATGAGAACTTGATATGGGCCCTGTGGTTCACTAAGTGCCATTATATTTGTTCCCTGGAGATGGAAATGGCAACCCACTCCAGTGTTCTTGCCTGGAAAATCCCATGGACAGAGGAGCCTGGTGGGCTACAGTCCATGGGGTTGCAAAGAGTCAGACACTACTTTGTGACTAAACAACAATAATACATTTGTTTTTTTACACACTGGCACGCTCCAGAGTCACAGGATCTCATTCATACCTTATTATTCCATTTATGAGTTATTTGGGCCTTGGTTTCCTCATCAGGAAAGAAAGAATAATGATAACATCTACTTCATAGGATTGCTCTGAGGATGAAATGAATATTTTTTTCTGGATAAAGTGCTGAGAACATGATGGTTACATAGTATGCTGTCTAAGAAAATCACTCCTGTGTTGTCTACTACAACACACTCCACTTCTATATTTTTAGTTGGAAGGACTGACTGCTGAAAACCAACTCATAGAAAGGTGCTCTTCAACTGAATTTGGACTTTATTCCTTTGACTTCCCCTCTGCCTGGAACAATAGTGTAACTAACCTATTACTGGCTTAAAATATGTTATTTCTTTATTGGTTTATGAAATATTGGCTTGCAAAATATTATAAATGATAATTCCTGTAGTGAGCCTGTGTTAAATAAATTACTGGTGAAGACAGTCTCTGAGAGTAGTTTGCCTCCAAATAGAACATCTGTGCTTCTGACCGACCATCCGTAAATCAAATGTTCCCATGATCTCTTCCTTGGGTTTGACTGATTTGCCAGAGAGGCTCACAGAACTCAGGAAAACAGCTTGCTTACTAATTTACTAGCTTATTATAAAAAGATATAACTCGGGAACAGCCAGGGAATAGCCGAAAAGGGCCAAGTACATGGAAGGGGCTGAGGCTTCCACATCCTCTCTGGGTGTGTCAACCTCCGAACACTTCCACTTGCTCACCAGCGGGGAGCTGTCTGAACCTCATCATTTGGGGGTTTTACAGTCTTCCTGAAGTAAGATGGCCAGTGAAATCTTTGGTCATCTATGATGGGGCTTCACAGGTGGCTCAGATGGTAAAGAATCTGCCTACAATGCAGGAAACCCAGGTTTGATCCCTGGGTCAGGAAGATCTCCTGGAGAAGAGAATGGCTACCACTCCAGTATTCTTGCCCAGAAAATTCCATGGACAGAGGATCCTGGCAGGTTACAGTCCATGAGGCCACAAAGAGTCAGACATGACTGAGTGACTAATACACATACACACACACACACACACACATACACACACACCAAAGATTCATCCCCCAGCACCTCTCCCCTCCCTGGAGGTCAAGGGGTGGGGCTGAATATTCCTACCTTTTCAATAGCCAGTTGGTTCCTCTAGTGAATAGCATCCATCCCTAGGGGCTTTCCAAAAGTCACTTCACTAACATAAACTCTGGGTGGTGAACAAAAAATGAATAACAAAAAACACCTTTCTCACTCTTATCACTCAGGAAATTCCAATGGTTTTAGGAACTGTGCCAGGGATAGAGTCAGAAGACTAACTACATATTTCTTATTATTAAACACAGTATCACAAAAGCACTTAACACAAGTTGGTTGGTTTAATCTAAATTCTGATAACAACCCTACAGGGTAGATAATAACAATTTTCTTTTGCATGGAGAAAGTTAAGCTCAAAGTGATTAAGCAAATTTTCTTGGTCCTGCAGCAAGTTAAGTGATGATGCTGGTATATTTGTACCTGAACTAGTTGGCCTGACTTGGCATTTTAAGCTCTCTTCTGTCCACCACACAGCTTCAAAGAGAAAAGTCTATACGCTGAAATGAGAACCAAGCAGAGACTTATGAAAAAGAGCATCACCCTGTGGGGCCCTTCCAGGGAACAAAAGCTTTCCTGTGCCCCCTGTTTCTGGTGTGTAGGAAAAAGCCTTTAGCCTTCTAGACTTTCCCTGAGTTCCAGAGGGCAGATCTGAGCCCTTACTAATTAGGGAAGGTGGGGCAGGAAGGTGCAGAAACACAGCTCAGCACGAAGACAGAGTCCTAGTTCCTTCTTGAGGGATGTATAAAACCATCTGATGCATATCTTCGGGTTGTTCTACTGGAACCAAGGCCCCCACCCAGGTGGAGGATGGCAACTTCAGGCTGAGCAGGAGAATTCCTGGAACACCGCCCTGTTACCTCACCAGCAACCAATCAGGAGAAAGTCATACCCCCTTCAGCCCAAATGCTGCCTTTAAAAACTCTTCCTTGAAAATCATCCAGGAGTCTGCCTGGGTGTTTCGAGCACAAGCTCCCCATTCTCCATGCTGGGCTCTGCAAGAAACCTTCTTCTGCCCCAAGCTCTGATGTGTTGGTGCGCTTAGAGTCCCTGTGCATTGGACAAGTGGCCTTGGGTGTGACAATACTTACAGTACAGGGGAGGCTTATCCAAGTCATGTCTGTCCTTCCTTCCTATTTTGGTCAAAATATCTGGAGATCAGATTGGCTCTAAATTCTTTCCAGAATATAATGATTATGGTAATGAACTGTGAACTCTAAATTCTGAGGAGCTATTTTATGAGTTGTGGGAAAATCTAATTATTTCTTCAGTGATATGGAATAAGCTATGTATGGAATGTGGCTTTGGAGTTTCAAGTTTAACCATAAAACTGTTATTCTTGTTACTGTTTATACAAGAACCAATTTAAATACTTACCCAAGTTCTGAACTACTTACTGTCTGTAAGAGCTCCCCCTCTTCCCTCTTGTGTTTACTTCTACATATGTTTGTTTGACAGACACTAGAAAAACTAAGCTGGTTTTTTTTTTTTCCTTACGAACTGAGATGCTTTACTTCTATAAGTAAAGAATCCCTTGACATTGAGAGAGCTAGCAAGGAACAACGACACAGTATGCTTTTCTTTTTTCCATGCTGTAGGGAAGTGGGATAGTTCAGGCACCACATCTATTCTCTTACATAAGACTTATGCAAGAGATGTGAGCCAGTTTTTTCCTGAAACAGTGCCAGAGCTAATTCAGATATTGAAGGGCCTCTGCTTCCTAATATTCCTGGTAAGCATGGCATAAGCTTACTTTCCTTAGTTCACTTAGGTTATTTTTAAACCACATGGGTAAACGCATACATACACACATTTTAAAACATCCTTGCCAACACAGTGCAAGCTCATACTGTATTTGTTCAAGTGTGCTTAGCCGGGGTGGGGAAGGGGAATAGAGAAAGGTTTGGGATGGTTCACGGTACTTTTTCAATCTTTCGTAGAAAAGTACACAATAATTGAAGACATTTTGCAAACAAGCTATTGATACTCATCTGGACTTTGGTAGGGACAGAACTCCAGCGAGGAAGGCAAACAGTCCTGTTAAGTGGCTCAGCAACTGGAGTTCTCTTACTTCAAGCGCGGGGTTTCCCAGGTGGTGCAGTAGTAAAAAGTTAGCTTGCCAACTCGGGAGACTTAGGAGACGTGGCTTTGATCCCTGGGTCAGGAAGTTCTCTTGGAGTAGGAAATGGTGATGCTCTCCAGTATTCTTGACTGGAAAAATTCCATGGACAGAGAAGCCTGGTGGGTCGCAAAGAGCTGGACATGACTGAGCATGCACACACACAGTTTAAGAGTGGGGAGATTCTGCCAAAGACAAAGGGGAACTCAGAAGCAGAGATAAATCAGAGATCCTATTTGGTCAACCAGAGTCTCTGGGAGTGTTGCCTCTGGAGTGTTGTCACAACCTTGCTTTTCCTCTAACACATGACTTGTGCTGGCTGGCTGAGCATAAACAAGTCCTGTTAAGATACGTTTAGGTGGGGCACCCTTTTTCTCACATTGATGGTAGAGCACACAATCTCAAACCCAAGTATCAGCTGACAGCTGAGCCAAGCAAAATAGCTATTGTAAAATATTAGTAAACAAAGACCTCAGTTAAATAGAATCTGGAGACCAGAATGGGGAGCTCTCAGGCCCTGTGATGCAGCAGAGACCAGCGTTCTTTCTTGGCAAGGACTCAGCCAACGAAGAGCCATGGAGTCTGTTTACTGTAGTTTCTCCCAACTGCCTTTCCTCCTTTATATAAATATTCTTTCCATGCTGAGTGAGGACTTGCCTGTGGCTCAATAAGTGATTACAGACCCTGAGTTATAATTCTCTACTGATCCCAAATAAACTCATCATTTATTTTCCAATTATATATTTTTTATTTATTGTTAATTGAAGGATAATTGCTTTACAAAATTATGCGAGTTTCTGCCCTACATCAACAAGAATCAGCCATAGGTATACCTATGTCCCCTCCCTCTGAGCCTCCTTCCCACTTCCACCCCATCCCACCCCTCCAGGTTGTCACAGAGCACTGGTTTGAGTTGCCTGAGTTATATAGCAAACTCCCACTATTTATTTTACATATGGTAGTGTATATGTTCCCACGCTACTTTCTCCATCCACCCCACCCTCTTCTCCCCTCCTCCATGTCCACAAGTCTGTTTTCTATGTCTGCATCTCCAAAGTGTTGTCACAACCTTGCTTTTCCTCTAACACATGACTTGTGCTGGCTGGCTGAGCATAAACAAGTCCTGTTAAGATACGTTTAGGTGGGGCACCCTTTTTCTCACATTGCATGGTAGAGCACACAATCTCAAACCCAAGTATCAGCTGACAGCTGAGCCAAGCAAAATAGCTATTGTAAAATATTAGTAAACAAAGACCTCAGTTAAATAGAATCTGGAGACCAGAATGGGGAGCTCTCAGGCCCTGTGATGCAGCAGAGACCAGCGTTCTTTCTTGGCAAGGACTCAGCCAACGAAGAGCCATGGAGTCTGTTTACTGTAGTTTCTCCCAACTGCCTTTCCTCCTTTATATAAATATTCTTTCCATGCTGAGTGAGGACTTGCCTGTGGCTCAATAAGTGATTACAGACCCTGAGTTATAATTCTCTACTGATCCCAAATAAACTCATCATTTATTTTCCAATTATATATTTTTTATTTATTGTTAATTGAAGGATAATTGCTTTACAAAATTATGCGAGTTTCTGCCCTACATCAACAAGAATCAGCCATAGGTATACCTATGTCCCCTCCCTCTGAGCCTCCTTCCCACTTCCACCCCATCCCACCCCTCCAGGTTGTCACAGAGCACTGGTTTGAGTTGCCTGAGTTATATAGCAAACTCCCACTATTTATTTTACATATGGTAGTGTATATGTTCCCACGCTACTTTCTCCATCCACCCCACCCTCTTCTCCCCTCCTCCATGTCCACAAGTCTGTTTTCTATGTCTGCATCTCCATTGCTGCCCTGCAAATAGGTTCATCAGTACCATCTTTCTAGATTCCATATATATGTGTTAATATATGACATTGTTTTTCTCTTCCTGACTTACTTCACTCTGTATAATAGACTCTAGGCTCATTCACCTCATTAGAACTGACTCAAATGTATTCCCTTTTATGCCTGAGTAATATTCATTGTGTATATGTACCACAGCTTCTTTATCCATTCATCTGTCGATGGACATCTAGGTTGCTTCCATGATCTAGCTATTGTAAATAGTGTTGCAATGAATATTGGGTACCTGTCTTTTTCAGTTATGGTTTCCTCAGGGCATATGCCCAGGAGTGAGACTGTTGGGTCATATGATAGTTTTATTCCTAGGTTTTTAAGCAATCTCCATGTTGTCCTAAATAGTGGCTATATCAATTTATATTTCCACCAATAGTGCAAGAGGGTACCCTTTTCTCCTCACCCTCTCCAGAATTGATCATTTGTAGATTTTTTGATGGCCATTCTTAAATGGCAACCCACACCAGTATTCTTGCCTGGGAAATCCCATGGACACAGGAGCCTGGCAGGCTACAGTCTATGGGGTTGCAGAGTTAGACACAAGTGAAGCAACTTAGCATGCATACAAGCATTCTAACCATGGGGTCACAAAGAGTTGGACATAACTGATCAATGGAACAACAACAAAAACAATTCTGATGGGTGTGAGGTGATATCTCATTGCAGTTCTGATGTGCATGCCTTTAATAAGGAGCGATGTTGAGCATCTTTTCATGTGTTTACTTGCCATCTGTATGTCTTCTATGGAGAAATGCCTGTTTAGGTCTTCTGCCCACTTTTTGATTGAGTTGTTTGTTTTTATGGTATTGAGTTGCATGAACTGCTTGTATATTTTGGAAATAAATCCTTTTTCAGTTGTTTAATTAATTATTTTCTCCCATTCTAAGGGTTGTCTATTCACCTTGTTTATAGTTTCCTAAACCCATCATCAACTCGATGGACATGAATCTGAGCAAGCTCCAAGAGTTGGTGATGGACAGGGAAGCCTGGCGAGCTGCAGTCCATGGGGCTGCAAAAACTTGGACATGACTGAGCAACTGAACTGAAACCCATGTTTACTGAAGAAATATCTAGCCGTCTGTTCCACTCAGGTCAATGCTATCTATGAATAGAAATGATGAATAAGATATCTATTCATCTATTTATGAATAGGAATGAATTTTAACCAAGATTTTTTAAAAAATCAAGTAATTAATTGAAAAAGATGAGTTCACACTATACATCATGAACTATATACACTTAATTAGAGCTTAATACCTGAGCAAATTTTAACACATGGTGAGAATTCTAATACCACTTCATATCTATCCTTTCTTCCTGACAAGTGTTGAGTTGTTGACTTCTTTCAATGTGACTACAAACATTGTTTCTGTTCTGGTTTGGTCAGAATTCTCATCTTACATTGAGCCTCCAGGTTCTACTGATCTTTTAATATATATTCTCTTTGAGTCCTTCAAAACCCAGGGAGTTTTGTTCTGAGTTTGTCACTCTTAAGTATTAAAGCAGAAAATAGTCTCTTGTATTATGACTGTCCAAAGTACTAGTTTTAGGTATGGTCTCCACCAACTATATTTAAAGGGCTGCAATTCTCCAAGGATCCCTGTAAAATACTTGCCACATAATGGAAATGTCTTCTCTCTTTATCATGTGACCTCACATCCTCTCCCTCCGGAAACACCTTCTGTATTCTGCCTTATTAGGGCAATGAAAACATTGAAAATAGCGATTTCAAGCAGGAAGAAGTAATTTCTGGATCAGACTTGAGCAGATATGACCCCTCTATTGTTCTAAGTCAATTAACATCCTGACATTTTCAAATCATTAAGAGCTCCACCTGGGAGCAGAACTTCAGGGTTTAACTGTACTAGAGTTTCAGCTTTAGCATCATTCCTTCCAAAGAAATCCCGGGGCTGGTCTCCCTCAAAATGGACTGGTTGGATCTCCTTGCAGTCCAAGGGACTCTCAAGATTCTTCTCCAACACCACAGTTCAAAAGCATCAATTCTTTGGTGCTCAGCCTTCTTCACAGTCCAACTCTCACATCCATACATGACCACAGGAAAAACCATAGCCTTGACTAGACAGACCTTAGTCGGCAAAGTAATGTGTCTGCTTTTCAATATGCTATCTAGGTTGGTCATAACTTTTCTTCCAAGGAGAAGGGTCTTTTAATTTCATGGCTGCGGTCACCATCTGCAGAGATTTTGGAGTCCCCCAAAATAAAGTCTGACATTGTTTCCACTGTTTCCCCATCTATTTCCCATGAAGTGATGGGACCGAATGCCATGATCTTCATTTTCTGAATGTTGAGCTTTAAGCCAACTTTTCCACTCTCCACTTTCCCTTTCATAAAGAGGCTTTTTAGTCCTCTTCACTTTCTGCCATAAAGGGTGGTGTCATCTGCATATCTGAGGTTATTGATATTTCTCCTGGCAATCTTGATTCCAGCTTTTGTTTCTTCCAGTCCAGCGTTTCTCATGATGAACTCTGCATAGAAGTTAACTAAGCAGGGTGACAATATACAGCCTTGACGCAACAGACCTTAAAGATAAATATTAACTTTTTCTTAACAGGTTAAATAACCAGTTTCAGAGAGGTCATGAAGATAGGAAAGGACATGTCTTTGGATCTGTTTTTGAGGTCTTTATTCTTTTCCTTACCTCACACTAAAGGCACCAAACATATAAAATATCTTACAGTTACTTTTCTGGATCAAACCATACTTCAATTACATTTTATTAGCATGAATAATAAAATTTATTCCCCCTCCATCATTTCTGTACCTATGTCTATTTGATACAGCCAAAGAGAGAGCTCACTGATGTCCACAGCAGAAGTGGTTCTCTTAGGCAATACAAACAGAATCATAAAAGACATGGACAAATTTATGACTAAAAGGGCTATAAACTGCTATTATCCTTCTGGGATATAGTTACTTTTAAAGCTTGTTAGGTAGCACAGTTACAAATTACCATTGATCTTCTCCAACACCACAGTTCAAAAGCATCAATTCTTTGGTGCTCAGCCTTCTTCACAGTCCAACTCTCACATCCATACATGACCACAGGAAAAACCATAGCCTTGACTAGACAGACCTTAGTCGGCAAAGTAATGTGTCTGCTTTTCAATATGCTATCTAGGTTGGTCATAACTTTTCTTCCAAGGAGAAGGGTCTTTTAATTTCATGGCTGCGGTCACCATCTGCAGAGATTTTGGAGTCCCCCAAAATAAAGTCTGACATTGTTTCCACTGTTTCCCCATCTATTTCCCATGAAGTGATGGGACCGAATGCCATGATCTTCATTTTCTGAATGTTGAGCTTTAAGCCAACTTTTCCACTCTCCACTTTCCCTTTCATAAAGAGGCTTTTTAGTCCTCTTCACTTTCTGCCATAAAGGGTGGTGTCATCTGCATATCTGAGGTTATTGATATTTCTCCTGGCAATCTTGATTCCAGCTTTTGTTTCTTCCAGTCCAGCGTTTCTCATGATGAACTCTGCATAGAAGTTAACTAAGCAGGGTGACAATATACAGCCTTGACGCAACAGACCTTAAAGATAAATATTAACTTTTTCTTAACAGGTTAAATAACCAGTTTCAGAGAGGTCATGAAGATAGGAAAGGACATGTCTTTGGATCTGTTTTTGAGGTCTTTATTCTTTTCCTTACCTCACACTAAAGGCACCAAACATATAAAATATCTTACAGTTACTTTTCTGGATCAAACCATACTTCAATTACATTTTATTAGCATGAATAATAAAATTTATTCCCCCTCCATCATTTCTGTACCTATGTCTATTTGATACAGCCAAAGAGAGAGCTCACTGATGTCCACAGCAGAAGTGGTTCTCTTAGGCAATACAAACAGAATCATAAAAGACATGGACAAATTTATGACTAAAAGGGCTATAAACTGCTATTATCCTTCTGGGATATAGTTACTTTTAAAGCTTGTTAGGTAGCACAGTTACAAATTACCATTGCATGTTGCTTGAAGTAGCTATTCATAGCTGAACACTGTTATGGATTGACCCTGGCATGACTCAGTTCAAATTCCTATGTTCTTATGATAGGTATTAGCAAATGAAGGAAACAGAATTCTATCTAAACCTCAGTTTTAAGTTAATAATTTAATTGTTTAGGGATGATATCAAGCTTTATCAGTATCACTATGCAAAAATATTACCTGCTTGAAAATGTAAGATGTATGAAAATCAAACAAAAGCAAAAGTATTCAAATAAATTCATGAATTCACAAGAAGCTATATTAATTTTAGAAAAGGCAGAGAAACACAACACAGTTGTAAATGAGAACCCAATTAATGAATTTTTAAGTGCTCTTTTCAGCTGTCAGATTTAGTTTTCTCAAAGTTTAGATGGTGGTAAAATGAGCAAAAGTGGAAAAAGAACAGACTAAGTATCCAATGAAAGCCACAGTGTCAAGAGAAAGCCAGATTTTTGAGCAAGCAAGTAAGGTCAAGGCTCAGCTGTTTTTAGGAACAAATGGCACCTGGCAACATGAGCTGAAAAAGAACTCTTAAAGCTAAGAGTTAGTCCTCAGGAGAAAACTAGGCAATACACAAAATTAAAGCCCATGGTAACTGGCAAACTTAGTGGGTCAGGTATTCTTAAAAAGTCCACATGGGTGGGCAACTGGCTTGGCTAGGACAAGGGCTGCTCCAAGTAGGGAGAAAATGAAGTCAACAACGGAACAATTCAGCCACTGGGAAGACTACTACCATACAAGACAAGAAATAAAGTCTCTGAGAGGACAGTATATGATGCGCTCTGAATGTCTGCATCCCCCTCAAATTCCTATGCTGAAATCCTAACCACCACCCCCAACCCCACAGCAGCGTTACATAGTGGAGCCCTTGGGAGGTGCTTAGGTCATGAGGGTGGGGCCTTCATGAATTGGATTCGTGTTCTTATAAGAGATCCCTCTGAGCTCCCTCACTCCTTCCACCACCTGTGGGTACAGAGAGAACGTGCTGGCAGTGAATCAGGAAGCTGGTGGAACACAACCATGGCTGGTGCCTTGATTTCTGCTCCAGAAATGTGAGAAATGACCTTCTGTTGTTTGTAAGCCACCCAGCTGTGGGTTTCTGTTAGAGCAGCTCAAATGGACTCAGTGTACAAAAGCCTAACTACTGAAGAACTAGGGCTGAATAAAAGAAGCCATTTGTGTAAGCCCTGAATATACAGCTGACAGAGGGCTAGAAGCATGGCTGACTCATTGCTGAGCAAGCAAGCCGCTCCCTCGCAGTCAGGGGACAATGATGTCTCAGCTAGAGCAGGGGTGTAGCTGGACCAAGAGACGCCACTGTTCAGTC
The DNA here is from genome assembly GCA_006408675.1 of Madoqua kirkii. Classification (NCBI taxonomy): domain Eukaryota; kingdom Metazoa; phylum Chordata; class Mammalia; order Artiodactyla; family Bovidae; genus Madoqua; species Madoqua kirkii. The sequence goes on from SJYC01002723.1 coordinate 13,778, forward strand.
TTTAAAGATGGTGTGACCACTGATGTGTAACCTCCTTGAGAGGATATCATGGCTCTAGGAAATAACACTGAACACATCTTTTCTTGTGGCTCACTGGGCAAAGGTCGAGGTGCCAGTTCCCTTACGTGCCCATGAACAGACACGAAGTGGGGGCAGTGGAAGCTTGGAAGGGAACAGGGAGCACGGTAACCTAATTCTTACCTTCAGCTTCTCCCTAAAGGCATAGATGGAATTACTCAGAAAATTTCACTCTGATGGTGTAGGAACACCCTTTGTAACACAGGAGTTTTCTGATGGCAACAGCAGATGGGCCTATTTCACTGTCCCCTTTCTTGTCTGTGAGAAGCAAATGCTACAGTGTCTTTCTTGGGTCTTTCCTACCCAGGAAAACTGCAGAATGTTCCTTCTATGTTTGCTTCAGGGATGGGAAAAATGGTGGGTACAAAAGGCCACACTTCTCCTACAGTGCCTAATAACACGTCTCCGATGACCCCTGCCAGTGAAGGGCACACCCTAGAAAACTCATGTCTTGATGCTCTTCCACCGGCAGGCATTTAGACCCTTTTGATAGGTATCTATTGTGTCTCTCCATCCATGTGTGTAAAAGTCACAGGAGTTGTGCTTAAGTGTTTAGCTTGCTTTTATTTTATCTGATCGGGAATCTGGCTTCTGAAAGGAGCCAAGGACGGAGAAGAAATGGAGAAGGTGTATTTTGGGGCCCACTCTCCAAAAGGTGGCAGGGAAATCTACTTTCGCTCATTTCCATCTCAACTTTTCATTGTTTTCATGTTTGATTCTCCCTCATAACTCCGGGGTTTAGTTTCTTTTTGAAACTATTAATTGGGCTAGAGTCACAGAACACTGGCGCTACTTGGCAAAGAATCAATGTCTCATAATTATCACAAGAAAAGCATTAAAGACGAGCAAAACCTATTAAGAATATTCCTGTAAACATTTATAGATACTTTCTGTAATAAAGGATGAAGTTTATATTCTGTCTAGTAGCACAATATGCCCAGGAGGAGGCAAAGATGCTATTGAACAGTGAAAAAGAACATTGCAAAGAATTTTCCAGTCACACAGTTTTAAGGATGATATTCTAAGACAGGATAAATCTCATGATTGGAATCATACTTTCTGAGACCTAATTTTAAAAGTTTAAGCTTCTGGAAATCTCTTACTTGTTGTTTACAATTATTTTGAACATTTGTTTTCTGTTATCTATGATGAAATTTGAAAAGAGCTGGGGAGTGTCCTGCTTTTGCTTAAAAAAGCCTTATTGGGTAGCATTTTCGCACGACTTCTGAAAGTTATCAGAGGTGAGAAAGGTAACTGAAGCTCCCAGAATCACGAAAAACTACAAAAGAAGCTCATTTTTATAAACAGTATTGTCTTATGTAACCCCCTGGAAGACACCCAGTTCTCACTTCTAAGAGCTCTTATGAGTCAATTTGTCATTTGATATTTTGTAGAGTTTGCAGTAAATTGGAAGAAGTGAATTTTTCTATTAAACTTCTATGGTAAACTAAATCAATGCAATTTTGTACTGCAGTTCTGCGAGGGAAGCTATTTTATCTCCTGTCCTTGCCCCGCTGGTTCCCAACATCAAGAACAGTTTCTTACATGTGCTATAGGCCCAATAAGTATTTGCAGCATGAAACTGAATTTTGAAAATTTTTCCTTTTTTAGGGTATGGAACTGAAAAAAATATGAAGCCAGAAAGTTTTGCACCCCCCACCGCCATGAATTCCCACCCCCGCCCCCCACCACTACCCCCTCACAAGTGTCTGCCTTTCCTGGGACTGGTGATGAGAATAAACCAACAGGAAAACAAGATGCCAATTTATTAACAGCTGGGCAAGAACTCAATCATTCCAACTCAAGGTAGATTTGGCAAATAAGCTTTAAGTCCTGGGCAGCTCAGCTGGTAAAGAATCTACCTGCAATGCAGGAGACCCTGGTTCGATTCCTGGGTCAGGAAGTTCCCCTGGAGAAGGGATAGGCTACACACTCCAGTATTCTTGGGCTTCCCTGGTGGCTCAGGTGGTAAAGAATCCACCTTCAATGTGGCAGACCTGGGTTCAATCCCTGGGTTGGGAAGATTCCCTGCAGGATGGCCTGGCAACCTCCTCCAGTATTCTTGCCTGGAGAATCCCCATGGACAAAGGAGCCTGGTGGACTACAGTCCATGGGGTTGCAAAGAGTTGGACACAACTGAGCACAGCCTGGCACAAAGAAGGCTAAGAAAGGCTTCTTTTTGTTTGGCCCCTGAGTCTAAGATGAGCAGGAGTCCACTTAGCTGCCAAGGAAAGACAGCAGCATCATCAGGGTCCTGGGCTGGAAGCACAGAGCTGACCGTGTGGACACAGGAAGTGACTCAGAGGAGGCTGTCCTTTAACACACAGACATTCTGCCCATAGTTAAAAAGTGGCCAGTGGGAGGCTCATGTTCTCTCACCAACCAGGAAACCACTGGTTCTACTCTGGATGGGGCTAGTGGAGGACTGGGGTGGGGGGTGGGGGTCGGGGCAGAAGAATGAGGGTGCCTGCCCTCCTCCTGTACAGAGGTGGGGAGCAGAAGAGGGAACTGAGGGTCCCCTGACAGAGAAGCACAGACACAAAGGTGGCAAGACTGTTAAACTCTCTTGTTGGATTCCTGTTGAACTCTACTCTCCAAGGAAACCAGGCCCTAGAGTTGGGATTTTTGCCCTGGACCCAATTCAATACATGAACGGTCACCTTCAGACTTTTGCTTGACACCCCCAACCCAGCTTCAGCCTGTCCATTTTATTTCCCTCTACTCACTAAACTGCCACTAAATTAGACTTCTTTTAAGTTCCTTAAACAGTCTCTGTACTTTTCTGTCTCCACATATTTATTTTATTCCCTTCCACCACTCTGTCATAAACCTGCACAGTGGGCCCTCCATATCCGAGGGTTCTGCATCTATAAATCTGACCAGCTGTGAATGGAAGATATTATTTTTTTAATTCCAGAAAGTTTGGAAAGGCAAAACTTAAATTTACCCAGTGCAGGTAACTATTAACAGAGCAGAAGCCTGGAGTGCTGTAGTTCATGGGGTCACAAAGAGTCAGACATGACTTAGCAACCGAACAAGAACAATAAGTAATGTAGAGATGACTGAAAGTATATGGGAGGATGCACCTGACCTGCCTCTTGAGAAATCTGTATGCAGGCCAGGAAGCAACAGTTCGAACTGGACATGGAGCAACAGACTGGTTCCAAATAGGAAAAGGAGTACGTCAAGGCTGTATACTGTCACCTTGCTTATTTAACTTCTATGCAGAGTACATCATGAGAAACGCTGGACTGGAAGAAACAAAAGCTGGAATCAAGATTGCCAGGAGAAATTTCAATAACCTCAGATATGCAGATGACACCACCCTTATGGCAGAAAGTGAAGAGGAACTAAAAAGCCTTTTGATGAAAGTAGAAGAGGAGAGTGAAAAAGTTGGCTGAAAGCTCAACATTCAGAAAACGAAGATCATGGCATCCAGTCCCATCACTCCATGGGAAATAGATGGGGAAACAGTGGAAACAGTGTCAGACTTTATTTTGAGGGTCTCCAAAATCACTGCAGATGGTGATTGCAGCCATGAAATTAAAAAACGCTTACTCCTTGGAAGAAAAGTTATGACCAACCTAGATAGCATATTGAAAAGCAGAGACCTTACTTTGCCGACTAAGGTCCGTCTAGTCAAGGCTATGGTTTTTCCTGTGGTCATGTATGGATGTGAGAGTTAG
>SJYC01002724.1:0-16086 GCA_006408675.1 Madoqua kirkii
CAACTCACTCAAGTGTTCTTGCCTGGGAAGTCCCATGGACAGAGGAACCAGGCTGGCTACAGTCCGTGGAGTCACACAGAATTGGACATGACTAATGTATGAATGTGAGAGTTAGACTGTGAAGAAGGCTGAGCGCCAAAGAATTGGTGCTTTTGAACTGTGGTGTTGGAGAAGACTCTTGAGAGTCCCTTGGACTGCAAGGAGATCCAACCAGTCCATTTTGAGGGAGATCAACCCTGGGATTTCTTTGGAAGGAATGATGCTAAAGCTGAAACTTTGGCCACCTCATGCAAAGAGTTGACTCACTGTAAAAGACTTTGATGCTGGGAGGAATTAGGGGCTGGAGAAGAAGAGGACAACAGGGGATGAGATGGCTGGATGGCATCATTGACTCGATGGACATGAGTCTGAGTGAACTCTGGGAGTTGGTGATGGACAGGGAGCCCTGGCGTGCTGCGATTCATGGAGTTGTAGGGAGTCGGACACAACTGAATGACTGAACTGAACTTAACTGATACCATTTTATATAAGAGACTTGAGCATCTGTCCTGGAACCGACATGAGTTTGAGCAAGCTCCGGGAGTTGGTGATGGACAGGGAAGCCTGGCATGCTGCAGTCCACAGAGTTGCAAAGAGTCAGACATGACTGAGTGAGTGAACTGAACTGAACTGAAATTATATAATGCCTGGCAGACAGTAAGTTAGTCTCCAAAAAGGAAGCCTACCATTACAGTTGTAGCCATCCTTAGCATCAATTACAAGATATGGTGAAATTATATTTATGTGTAGACCTGAGTTATCTCCTCCTACTGTATAATTCACCTACTGTGGGAAGGAATTTACACCTTCCCATTTCTGTATATCTCTCACCCTCACCCCAGCGTCTCACATGTTGCACAGAAACAGTATAGACTTAATGGACAGAATGGACTTAAATGCACCAAAATAGACTTGTCTGTCTATTGTACATCAGTTCATATCATACTCAATCATTAATTGTTGCTTACCTTAGAAGGGCACCGTATAACCTAATTAGTACTGTAGAACACTATATATACTCATTTACTCAAAGTATCAGATGATTAAAATTTGTATTTTTGCAATCGGATGTTCTTTTAAAAACAGAGCTTTGTTTGAATAGAATTAGAACCTATTAATCTTCTATCCTAACGTTTGCCGGGCCCCTGCCAAAACTTCAGGCTTTGCCAACCTTTTTTCCTCCACCTCTTTAACAATTATTTTTTTTAGATTTAATCTGATTTTGCTGTTATAGCACACTCATCAAGATCGCGAAACAGTCTCCACAAACGAATAAAGATTGCTGAAATGATGTTCATCATTGTGGGTAAGGACGATTCTCTACAATCTGTACCCTTCGTCTCTCTGTTTCACCAGGGCAGGCTTGTGACACAGCCCAGCTGGAACCGCGTCTAAACTCTGTGGAGTAGACAGACCCTTTCTGTGAGTGCCGAATTGATTCAAGCATATGCCTCTTAAGCTCAGCTTGAAAAAAAAAATAAAATTAGGAAAAAAATAAAACCAACCTGTGAGTATGGGAAGTTTACATGCCATGAACTCCACACTATCATTAAAAGCAGAGTTCTTCCAGAATCTGAAGTAACCAACAGGGCCCCTTTGTTCCAGCCCTGCAGTCCTAAAAGAGCAGTTCCAAGCCAAACAGCCTGGAGGGGCACCCAGTTGGCCCTGGGCACGCCTGCCAAACAAACGCCCAAGACGGTTCCCAGGAACCTTCCGCGCCGGCTGAAGTGTTGACAGGCTCGCGAGCAGAAAGATCGGGCTGTTAATACGCATCTACAGCTCAGAGTCAGAAACCAACCTACTCATATTTCCCAGCCCATCCTCCACTCCCTTTCTCTCTTCACAACAGTCCAAGTACAGATTCTCTCTTTTTGAAACAAAAACAAAAAAACCTTCTTCCAGTAAAGTATTTACGTCCCCTGCTTTCCTCCACCCGGAAAAAACATAAAAAGCTGTTAAGGTTCTTATTAATGCCAAGTGGAGTCAGCTCAGCTCCCTCTCTGCCCGCCAGCCCCACCCCCATCCCCACCCCAGGTTCTCGCGGACTCCAAGGGGTGGGGGGGAGTGGGCGGGGCGGGGCAGCCTTGGCCGCTGCACCCGGTCCAGGTCCGCCCTCACCTCCTGCTTGGTCATGTCTTCTTGGGGCCCCATGGGACATGGAAAGTGTCTTTTGCTAGCAGAGAATGCGGGAAGCCCTGCAGCCCATAAAGCTTTTCATTTCACTTTCTTCTAAAAAGTCTTTTATTTTTCTAAACACACCTCGAAGACTGGTCTGATGGTTTTAGAGACATCGGTCCCTCCATTCACAAGATATTAACGCTAGCTAGTGAAGCTCTGAGTTGGTAGACTTAAAAGTTTAATGAGAGGTCAATTAGACCTCAAGAAAGCTGGAGGGGAAAGTTAATGAGTCAGAGAGAGAGAGAGAGACCAGGAATGACAACCCAGGAGTAATAAGACAGAGGGACCCAGCATGATGCAGCCACACCACCACCCCTGGAGTGTCTATCCCTGGACTACTGCATGAGAGCGAGCTACATTCCTATCTTGTTTATGCTACTGTTCATTTGAGTTTCTATTTTATTTCATGTCGCCAACAAAATTTAAGCAGAGTTGGGTTCTGTGAAGTGAATGAAGCATAAAGTCAGAAAGCCTCGCTTGTCTGGGATTATTCCAAGGCTGGAGGAGGAAACTTAGTGTTGTTTCCAGGGTCATTTTGTATTCTTTTCCTTAATGGGTTCCCCTAAATTACATAGGCCCCACAACCCTGAATTCTTACCTTATCTTCAGTAATTCAATGAAGCTCTTCGTGTGTGCCTCTTCTAGTAAGCCAACCTGAAATAAAGGACAATAAATACGTCCGTTTTCTCCTGCATGACGTAAACTCGAACATACTTGGTGAGATTTAAGAGTATTACTGCCCACTGTTTCTCAAAGTATGCATTGCTAGATATCAATGATTGCTGTATGAAAAAAGAGTTTTATGATCAAATAACTTGGGGAAATGCAATATAATCTAAAACATTTGTGTCTATGATTTTAACTTTAACATCTCTCAGAGGATTTAATTTACAAGTGTGAATAGGGAATCTTCCTGAGAAAGAGAAGGCTGTGGTTTTGAAACCTGAAAGTCCCTCAGTTATGTCTGACTCTTTGCGACACCATGGACTGTATACTCCATGGAATTCTCCAGGCCAGTATACTGGAGTGGGTAGCCTATCCCTTTTCCTAGGGGATCTTCCCAACCCAGGGATCAAATCCAGGTCTCCTGCATTGCAGGCAGATTCTTTACCAGCTGAGCCTCCAGAGAAGCCCAAGAATACTGGAGTGGGTAACCTATCCCTTCTTCAGCGGATCTTCCCGACCCAGAGATCAAACCAGGGTCTCCTGCATTGCAGGTGGATTCTTTCCAACTGAGCTACCAAGGAAGCCCAGGACGACTAACCATCTCTCCCCTTCTAAGGAGTAGTTTGTGGGCTAGTTTTCTGTGGAGCAAGATTCAGAAATTCACCAGGTCTCAGCTGGAAATATTTTTATGTTTTATTTTTTAATATTTACTTTTATTTATTTGGCTGCACCAGATTATAAGTTGTAGCATGCAAACTCTTAGTTGCCACATGTGGAGTCTAGTACCCTGACCAGGGATCAAATCCAGGGCCCCTGCATTGGGAATATGGAGTCTTAGCCACTGGACCACCAGGGAAGTCCCCTGTGTTTTATTTTTATAGCATTGGCAGAATAAGGTGATTTTTCTTCATCTTTTTTTAAGTTGCTGTCTGGAGTTTGTTGCCCAGTAAGCATGAATGCCAACAACACTGCCATTTTTAGATTGACACTGGCCCATCTCTCAAGTCTCCAACAAAAGCTAGGAATATTGTGTGCAAAGTATTAGATCACCTCTGCAGGAAAGGGTGTGATTTCAGAGGAGCTGGGGTCATATTGAGGTTTTATCTCTCATGAGGAGGTTTTTTTGATAGTGAGGTACAAAAAGATAAAACCACAATTGAGAAGTAGTTTGCATAAAATATCTTATTTTTTCCCCCCTTATGTCAAGGCTTGTAGAAATGTCCCAGCTCATTTGTGAGTTAGAATCTCATTACAGGGAAATAATTAGTCTCCATGCTTCTTGCCTTTAACTAAAATTTTAGCATTCACACTTGTATTTGTCTTCTTAAGTTTCTGTAAGAGTTCCACAAACTGGGTGACTCAAAACAACAGGATTTTACTTTCTTGCAGTTCTGGAGGCTAGAAGTCTGAAATCAAGATGTCAACAGGGCTGTTCTTCCTCTGAGACTCTGGGAGAGTCCTGCCTTGCCTCCTCCTAGCTTCTGATAGTAGCCTTCAGTCCTTGGGGTTCCTTGGCTTACAGCTGCATTCTACAATCCCTGCCTGTTTTCACATGGTTTTTCTCTTTTTGCAGAGGTTAGAACTTCACCATATCTTTTGAGAGGATACAGTTCAACTCAAAGTACCAAAGTACCCTTACTTATCTCCGAGGCAGCATGCTGTCGTAGTGGACAGAGCTCAGAGTTAGGGGTCAGAAATTCTGGACAAATGTCTAGCCTACATTTTCATACACATACTGAGAATAATAATACATGCCTTGATGCCCATCTAAGGGTTGTGACAAAGATCTAGAAAAGTGCTTTGTGGCCTCTCAATGATAGCAAGTGCTATCACTATCTTTAAGGAGAAACATGGACAGTGTGGGTAATCATCATTTAGTATATAATCCCATGGGCCTCCCAGGGTGGCTCAAGAATATGCCTGCCAATGCAAGAGACATGGATTTGATCCCTGGGTCAGGAAGATCTTCTGGAGGAGAAAATGGCAATCCACTCCAATATTCTTGCCTGGGAAATCCCAGGGACAGAGAAACCTGGTAGGCTACAGTCTGCTGGGTCACAAAGAGTTGAACATGACTGAGTACACACACAGCGGCAGGGTATCTACCTAACTGTAGATAACCATTCTGACTTCTATCTCATACAGCTACTTACTAGACAAGGGTAAGATGCTTTCCCCCTTTTTTGCTGCCTGTGCATTGTTAACCAAGCAAAGTCAGGAGGTGAGGTGAATCCTCGCAAGTGCAGCCAACTCAGAAAATGAATATGAAGCACCGAGTAATGGGAAAATGCCCGTAATACTTTAATAAAATTCCCTGTGTTTTAACTCAAAGGACTGAAAAATGTTAGTGAAAGGCTTTTTTTTTTAAAGACTAGATATTAATGAGTATATTCAAAATTACTCTGCATTCATTGTACATAAATAGCAACCCAAAGTTTTTGATGTAATAATAATAAAGCAGTAGAGCCGACTCATTAGAAAAGACTGATGCAGTCCAGGGGGTTGAAAAGAGTCAGACATGATTGAGTGGCTGAACAGCAGCAGAATTGTGGTTCCTAATCTGAGGTCCTTGATCTCTAGAGACACTGGAGATAGTAATAGGAATTTACATACAAGCTTTAATTTTGCCTAAGTCTTTTCACTTAGTTAACTAAAGTTATCATAACTAAAACGTTATCTTTTTTCTTGGGTGTGAATTTATTACATAATTTTGACTATACTGGTTTTCTCATGTTGGGTAGATATTCTCCTTGGCAACCATATACCTTTTTAAACAAATACAAATGAATCAATTATGATGACACATTTAAAATCATTTAAAGAATCAAAATGGAGTAACTGGTGCAGGCCACCAAAATGGAGCTGGGTGGCTCTTATGGATTTGGTTTCAGACCTGTTTCAACATTACAGAGAACCTGAATTGTCTCAACTGTATCAAACTTGTGGACACCATCAGTGTTTTCAAAATAGTATCTGCTAGCAGCTGCCAGCTACAACCTTCTGGTCTCAAGGTTGTAATTTATAACTATGCATCCATTTCAGAACACAGTCAATCCTTGCTTAACATGCACTCTTACTTCTTGCTAACTCCAATCCTATTTTTTACAAACATCTTACATAACTTTACAGTTCAGATTGTTATTGATTATCTGCATCAATGTTTATATGTGTATTTATTTTAGTATACAGAATCTTAAGAAAACATGAGAACAGAGAGAGATTGAGATCTTAAAAAAGGATTCTCAGTAGTTAAAATGTTGAGAAAAGGGTAGATTAAAAAGGTGGATACTGATCATATGACCACGCTTTTCATGAACACAGACAAAACAAGGCAGTCTCCCAAACTCTGTTCTATTTTTACTTAAAACCATTACTTGCCTTAAATGCCTTAAAATCATTACTGTGACCTTCTAGAATTTCCTGAACAGTTTTCTGCTATTTAAAATGTAGTTGGCTGATTCCTTTCACATTTCAGAAATTTCCTGTTATCATTTTAATGATTATGTAGAGTACAACTTTGATCTCAGCATTATAAGTAAACAGAGCCAAAACGCTAGGAAGAAAAATTTATATATTTAGGCAAAACCTTAGAGAGGGCAGAAAGCTTTTATGATGTGTGGATGCAGGCGTACTCAGTCATTCACTCAAGTCTGACTCTTTGTGACCCTATGAACTGTAGCCCTCCAGGCTCCTCTGTTCAAGGGATTGTCCAGGCAAGAGTGCTGGAGTGGGTTGCCGTTTGCTCCTCCAGGGGATCTTTCTGACCCAGGGATTAAACCCACATCTCCTGTGTCACCTGCTCTGGCAGGCAGATTCTTTACTATTGAGCCATCGGGGAAGCTTATATGATATAAAACCTGAAGTAAGACAAAGTCTGGGAAGGTAAAGTCACCATTCCTGAAAGGTCTCAAACCCCAAATCAGCATACTCTACACAAGGAGCCAATGATGTTCTAGTAGATTTGTTGAAGTGATCTCCCTTGTTTATGACATGAAGATCCCACATAGACCCCACACTGTCTGGAATCCCTGAGGAAATCAATAGAAATGGGATCCTTGACCATTTTTAGCTGGTTTCTATTGCTTTCCTTGAACTTTAATTTTATATAATTTTATTTATCATACAGGTTTTCCTTGTGTGTACATGCTAAGTTGCTTCAGTCATGTCTGACTCTTTGCAAACCCATGGACCGTAGCTCGCCAGGCTCCTCTGTCCATGGGGATTCGCCAGGCAAGAATACTGGAGTAGGTTGCCATGCCCTCCTCCAGGGGATCTTCCCAACCCAGGGATCGAACCCTCATCTCCTGTGTTGTCAAGAGGGTTCTTTATCACTAGTGCCACCTGGGAAGCCCCACAAGTTTTTCTTAGAACCGCATAGATCTTTACAACAAAGCAGTTTTCACTCCCTGAGAAAGATGTTCCAAAGGCCAGAGTAAGCTTTCCTTTCATCCAGAGACTCAGCTTTAAACAGCTCCTCATCTCTACCTTTTCCAGTAACTTGTTTTAAAATCAGTTCATTTTCTTTCAAAGTGGGGTATCACATAACATTCTCTGCTGGAGGGCATATGCGGTGAGAAAAATCACTCCTCTAAGTGATTTTTAAAAAATGTATCCTTTCTCATAAGGTATATCATACATACATATCAGCATGAAGGGCTCTGCTCAATGACATTTTAATCAGTGAACCTATTTGTGGGGCCAGAAATCGAAAAAGAAGTCAAAGTTGGTCAGCACTCTAGGTGCCCCTCTAGAGCCACCTCCAAGTCACTTCCAACCCTACTCCACCCCTGAAAATAACTTAAAAAAATTTTTTTTATCACTACAGATTAATTAGTCTGGTTTTAGTCAGAATATATGCATCTGTACCTGACTCTGTTTCCTATTTGTTGAGGCTGCTGAAGCAGTGAGTGGTTCATTTTTACTGCTGACTCATACTCTGGTATGAAAATGCAACAATTTAATTTTTTGTTCTATCTTAGATGAACCTTTGGGTTATTTCTAACATCTGACTATTAAGAATACTGCTTCAATAAAAATTGTTGTGCATGTCTTTTAGAGAACACACATACATATTTCTGTACATCACTACATTTTGCTATTATCTATGCTCTGGATATTATTTGCATTTATTATGTCTGTATGATAGAATATAATATAATGGTGTGTTACTATGTATCTCTTCTCAACTCCTCATTCAAGAGCATCAGGTAGGTAGCATTACACTGGTTTCGGTGGCAATAAACACACCATAGAGACTGGCAATTACTAAAAATCAGGACTAAATGTTTTGTTGATCATTAAGACTTACAAAGACAGAGAAAAACATTAATAATGCAGATTAAGTGTAAATGTGTATCATACCAGTAGTCACTAGATTGTTATAGCATAAAAATAGAATATTTGTGAATATTTGAAAACAATTATTCAATTCAGCAAACAGCTATTTCTGTTATTGACAAGTGAGTGAAGCTTCAAAACATGTGTTTTTGGTTTCACTTTACTTGTGAACATAAAAATATCAACATTTATGTTGGATATCCACTTGGAAAATGTTAAACATTTGTTAGAGAATCTCTGATCAGAAGGTACAATTATGTTCAGTTTTAGTAGAAAAGACCAGTTTTCTAATTTACACTCTTATCAGCAGTACATGGGAGTTTCAGTTGCTCCTCATATGCACATGTACTATTTCACTGCAAGTACTTTTTTTTAGTTTTAGTCATTCTGATTCATCTGATATTCGCTGTTGTTCTTATTTGCATTTCCCTAATGACTAATAATGTTGAACATCTTGTCAGTATTAATTAGCCTTCTGAATATCCCTTTAGGAAGTGTCTATTTTTATACCTTTTGTGCATTTTCGTATTAGGTGGACTGTGTTTTTCTCATTGCTTTTCAGGAATTACTTATACATTTTTTGTATATCTTGTATCTGAGGTCTTCTATCTTCTAAAGATCTTTGTCAGATATATATCTGACCACTTGCAGCTTAACTTTTCCTTCTCTTGATGGTGCTTTTAGATCTTAATTTTAATACAGACCTATTAATCAAGCTTTCCCTTTATGGTTTCAGTTATTCATTTAAAAATATTTGCCTACACCAAGGTCATGAAGACACTCTCCTAGGTTACATTTGAAAAGCTTTATTGGTCTTTCATGTTTAGATCTATATAGTGTCCCAGGAGTCGATTTTTGTAGGTGATGTGAGATGCACATTTAAATTGTTTTTTTCTACATAGGTTTCCAAATTCCATCTGAGTTTTCCAAATGGATACCCATAGACCATTTGTTCCAAACACCACTTACCCTATTGCATTGGTTTCAGTTATTCATTTAAAAATATTTGCCTACACCAAGGTCATGAAGACACTCTCCTAGGTTACATTTGAAAAGCTTTATTGGTCTTTCATGTTTAGATCTATATAGTGTCCCAGGAGTCGATTTTTGTAGGTGATGTGAGATGCACATTTAAATTGTTTTTTTCTACATAGGTTTCCAAATTCCATCTGAGTTTTCCAAATGGATACCCATAGACCATTTGTTCCAAACACCATCTTACCCTATTGCACTGTAGAGTTTTTCAGTTGCTTAGTTGTGTCTGACTCTTTGTGACCCCATGGACTGCACCATGCCAGGCTTCCCTGTTCTTCACCATCTCCTGGAGCTTGCTCAAACTCATGTCCATCGAGTCGGTAACGCCATCCAACTATCTCATCACCTGTCATCCCTTTCTCCTCCCCTTCAATCTTTCCCAGCATCAGGGTCTTCTCAAATGAGTCAGTTCTTTGCATCAGGTGGCCAAAGTATTGGAGTTTCAGCTTCATCATCAGTCCTTCCAATGAATATTCAGGACTGATTGCCTTTAGGATGGACTGCTTGGATCTCCTTGCAGTCCAAGGGACTCTCAAGAGTCTTCTCTAATGCCACAGTTTAGTTAATGCATCAATTCTTCAGTGCTCAGCTTTCTTTATAGTCCAACTCTCACATCCATACATGACCACTGGAAAACCCATACCTTTGACTAGATAGACCTTTGTTGGCAAAGTAATGTCTCTGCAGTGTAGAGTAACTGGTCATAAGTTGAACAACTGTCTATCTCTTTATGAACTCTGTTCTATTCCACTAGCTTATCTGCCTTTCCACGTATCAAGACCACAGTGTTTAAAATAAGTCTTGATATGAGGTTGTGTAAATTCTGTAACTTGGTTCATCCTCAAGATTGTTTTTATTATCTTTGACTCTTTATACTGTCATAAAAATTTAGAATTACCTATTTCTCAAGAGAGGGATCAAAAAAGAGGGGATGCCACATAACATAATCTGTTGGCATATAAGTAGTGTGATTAGTCTCTCCTGATTTTGATGATGTATTAGGCTTATGAACTCCAAATTAGAATGATTTGGGCAGTAAATAGTAGAGGACTTCAAATCAACTGGTTTAAATGTTAAAGCACTTTGTTATCTCAATAAACGAGATTTTATTCACAGTACGATCAATATCTCTGGGTTCACTTCTATATGATTGTCTTCCATGTGTTTTGGTTTTATCTTTAGGCTAAAAGATGCTTACTCCTTGGAAGAAAAGTTATGACCAACCTAGATAGTATATTCAAAAGCAGAGACATTACTTTGCCGACTAAGGTCTGTCTAGTCAAGGCTATGGTTTTTCCTGTGGTCGTGTATGGATGTGAGAGTTAGACTGTGAAGAAGGCTGAGCACCGAAGAATTGATGCCTTTGAACTGTGGTGTTGGAGAAGACTCTTGAGAGTCCCTTGGACTGCAAGGAGATCCAACCAGTCCATTCTGAAGGAGATCAGCCCTGGGATTTCTTTGGAAGGAATGATGCTAAAGCTGAAACTCCAGTACTTTGGCCACCTCATGAGAAGAGTTGAGTCATTGGAAAAGACTCTGATGCTGGGAGGGACTGGGGGCAGGAGGAGAAGGGGACAACTGAGGATGAGATGGCTGGATGGCATCACAGACTTGATGGATATGACTCTGAGTGAACACCGAGAGATGGTAATGAACAGGGAGGCCTGGCGTGCTGTGATTCATGGGGTCTCAAAGAGTCGGACACGACTGAGCGACTGAACTGAACTGAAAAGATCACCTCATTTTCAAGTAACATGTCCATAAATAACAATATTCAAAGGAAGGAGCACTCTTTCTTTTTTAGGTTTTTCTAAGGACAAAAAGTTCTCCAATCAGACTTCCTCATTAGCCTCATTAGCCAGAATTATATCCAATGTCTTTGCCTAAATCAAATACCAGTTAAGAGAATGGGACCACCATGAATGACTCAGATAGGACCTTGGGCTGGGATTATTTCTCATTAGGTACATGTTCTTGCCAAAGAGGGTGTCTGTCTGAATAAAAACAGAGTGGTAGCTATAGGGTAAGTATATAAATGTTTCTGCTTCAATTTCCCTTTGGTTACTCAACATCCAAACACATTCTACTTCTTCTGTCTTCACTTCCAAAGATAACTATGCTTGTGTGAATGAACATGAGTGCTTTCTTGATGGATGAAAATAACCCAGTGTCTCTTTTAGTTAATATGTCCAGCTCCAATTCTGTGTCTCTGGGTGTTGTGAAGTCTTACCAGAGCCTTCACTTCCCAGATGAACCAGAGTGCCAGAAATCCTCTAACATTCTCTTTGTAGTCCTCTCTATGCAAATATAAGAGCAAACCTCACTGCATTTAGGGGACATTTTGAAGTACTCTTTGCCCAGCCCTTGATTTGACATCTGCAGGGATCCAAGGTCTCTTATGTCAGGAGGGCCGGGCATCACTGAGCCCTCTGTACACATGTTCCTGACTCTCTCCAAGGCATGATCATTCAACGATGATGAAAGTTTCATTACTGCTGCTCGGTTTCTGCTTATACACGAGACATTTTATGATTCCAGTTAATACAAGATACCACTGCAGAACAGGAATAATCAAAGCACTTAATCAAAAGATTGAGCCTTCTGATCTTGAGAGACAATGCTTTCCTATTTTAACAGTCACCACAGGAAACCTCAATAACAGTACTTGGAAGAGGCTTCCAGGAAAGCAGAAATACTCACTGAGTCTCAGGAGGACTGAGCAGATACTGTGCTCACTCTATGACTTGGTCAAACAGGTACGGGCTGTGTCATGCTTCGATCTCATCCCAGCAACCCTGCTCCAGACTTGCTAAGAGAGAGGAAAAGAAGAAACAGGGAGGGATAAAGAGAAGATCAGGACTTGTCTGGAAGTCACATGCTTACCCATCCCCATTTCCCATACCTCTTCCTCTGAATCACAGAATGGTGGAGAATCTGGTAAACGGGAAGGGGGAGTTCCAGCTAAGACACAATCTTTGTACATATTCGGTCAGCTGAGTTCAATGTCATTCATTTAAGTTGAAACTGGTAACATTTTATTGAGGTGGTCCAAAGCACAGAGATCTGTATCTAAGCATCTTATTTTTAGTGACATATTTTTAACTGTGGGTGCGACCTCTGGGAAAGTTATGTAAGCAATCTGAGGCTTGGCACTATCAATAACTAACAGTACTCAGGACAGGTGGTTAATAGTAACTGATGCAGTATACGTGATGCCTGGCACATGGCCGTCAGGGCTAGGTAACGCTAATGTGTCTTCCTGATTACCGATAAGGATGGTGTGTGCGTGACAACAATAAAACAAAGAGCTTTGGCAGACTCCGTGCTCATAGCCACAAATGGTATTAAGTACAAGAAAAAAAACTGGAACCTCTCCAAGTAACTGACAACACAATGTAACATAATGGAAAACAATTGCCAAGTGAAATCAGAAATCATGCAAAAAACTCTAACAAAAGTGATCTTGAGGGAATTGCTCACAGAATACACACATCATCTACTGATAACATTTGTGGGGTCAGGATAAAATATGCTATTTGTATTTCCAACAGAAGGATCATGTGAGCTGGATCACGAGAATGTATGTCAATGGTGCTCTGAAAAAACTGCCACTACGACACATCAGTTGCTGTTTAGTCGCTAAGTCATGTCCAACTCTTCAGATCTAGTACTTGATGTTATTTCCAACAGCCCCCAACCAACCACAAGTGTTAGCACCATACATCAATTTTCCTAAGACCTCACAGTCTCTGGATTAATCACACTTTAAAGTTTTGAGCTGAGAGAACAAACAAAATACAGAGAGCTAAAAGCAACTATAAATCTTTCTGGATCAGCAAATTTGATATCAGTGCTATTCAGGCCCCCTCTTTGAAATTTTTGCTTATTGAGCTAAAATACATCTAACATACTTTGAGCATTTTAAAGTATACAGTTCAATGGCTTTTAGTATATTCACAACTTTATACAACCATCACCATTATCTAATTCCAGAATATTTCCCTTACCCTCCAAAAGAAACCTCTTTTTTAATTTTTTTGGCCAAGCCACATGGCCTGTGGGATCTTAGTTCCCCATTGCTGCTGCTGCTGCTAAGTCACTTCAGTCGTGTCCGACTGTGTGACCCCAGAGACGCAGCCCACCAAGCTCCCCCATCCCTGGGATTCTCCAGGCAAGAACACTGAAGTGGGTTGCCATTCCCTTTCCCAATGGATGAAAGTGAAAAGTGAAAGTGAAGTCGCTCAGTCGTGTCTGACCCTCAGTGACCCCATGGACTGCAGCCTTCCAGGCTCCTCCATCCATGGGATTTTCCAGGCAAGAGTATTGGAGTGGGGTGCCATTGCCTTCTCCGACCAGGGAACAAACCTGCACCCCCTGCAGTGGGAGATTTAAGTCTATCCCTCTGGACTACCAGGGAAGTCTCAGAAACCTTTCTTTCAAAGTGAACATTTGGAGGAGGAACCTATTGATTCCAGTACTAACACATATATTTTCAGACTTAATTCCAAAATACAATTTAAAAAAATATACTAGGGAAAAGGAGGAAACAGGGAGAGAGAAATATGGTAGCATATTGTAAGCATCGATAGTGCAGTGATCGCCGCCTCCTGATGGCGACGCCCTGTGTCACCCCTGGCCCACCTCCGCCCCATGCAATCAGGCCTGGTCAGGGGAGCCAACAGCATACTGCAGGCGGGATGCCAGGTCATTTCCTAGATAGGTTTATAAACGACACGGCGGTTTCCCCTTGCTCTGCCTCTCAGATCTCTCCCTCTGGGGGAAGCCAGCTGCCATGCCACGATGACGCTCAAGCAGCCTACACAGTGTCTCACCTCTCAGGAACTGAGGCCCTCAGCCAGCAGTCATGGGAGGCAGCCATCTTGGAAGAAGGTCACCCAGCCCCCTCAAGCCTTCAGCCATGCAGCCCTGACCAACACCTCCCGAGAGAGCCAGAACTACCCAACCAAGCTGCTGCTGGATTCCTCAGTGTTAGACACTGCAGGTGATAACAAAGGCTTGTGGTTCTCATTATCAGAGAAATGCACATCAAAACCACAGTGAGGTACCATCTCACGCCAGTCAGAATGGCTGCTATCAAAAAGTCTACAAACAATAAATGCTGGACAGGGTGTGTAGAAAAGGGAACCCTCTTACACTGTTGGTGGGAATGCAAACTAGTCCAGCCACTATGGAGAACAGTGTGGAGATTCCTTTAAAAACTGGAATGCTGGGCATACACACTGAGGAAAACAGAACTGAAATATACATGTGTACCCCAATGTTCGTTGCAGCACTGTTTATAATAGCCAGGACGTGGAAGCAACCTAGATGTCCATCAGCAGATGAATGGTTAAGAAAGCTGTGGTACATATACACAATGGAATATTACTCAGCCATTCAAAAGAATGCATTTGAGTCAGTTCTAACGAGGTGGATGAAACTGGAGCTAATTATACAGAGTGAAGTAAGTCAGAAAGAGAAACACCAATATAGTATATTAACACATATATATGGAATTTAGAAAGATGGTAATGATGACCTTATATTCAAGACAGCAAAAGAGACACAGATATAAAGAACAGACTTTTGGACTCTGAGGGAGAAGGCGAGGGTGGGATGATTTGAGAGAATAGCATTGAAACATGTATATTACCATATGTGAAATAGATCACCAGTGCAAGTTTGATGCATGAAGCAGGGCACTCAAAGCTGGTGTTCTGGGACAACTCAGAGAGATGGGGTGGGGTGGGGAGGTGGGAGGGGGGTTCAGGATGGGGGGACACATGTACACCCGTGGCTGATGCATTCAATGTATAGCAAAGACCATCACAATATAGTTAAGCAATTAGTCTCCAATTAAAATAAATAAATTTTAAAAATAAACAACAGCAAAAAAAGTAAAATAAAACAGAAAAAACAAAGTTCCACACTGCTAAGTTTTGAGGCAGCTTGTTAGCAGAGTAATAGATACATACTAGAGTGCTGTCAGAGGAATGACTGAGCAAAGCTGCCAGCAGGAGGAGACGAAGTACAAGGGCCTCACAGAGTGAAGCATCTGAAACACACAGAAATACAGAATTACAGTCAATGCAGAAATCCTCTACCCAACACTCAGCTTAGGCAGGTGGGACCACAGCTTCCCTTATGGAGTCCTTCCTCTGCCACCAGTGCCCTGTTACAACCCTTTTTCCCAATCAAGACAGGCCTTGTTCAAATAAAACCAGACTCATATAGAAATCAACAGAGGGGCACACACAACGTGATTATTTTCTGTGTTCCATTTATGCCTAGAGATGGAGTACTTTTATCCCCTCCATCCTCCTAAGGATGGAGCTGAGAGAAGGCTGATAAGTTATTTTCCAGAAGGTCCTTCTAATGTTCTCTGTGTCTGTTTCCACTGGATTTTTTTAATGAAAGAGGTAAAACAAACAAAATGAAACAATTTAAAGTAAATGCAAATAAAATGGCAAACTACTTTAGAATAACTGGGCGGGGGGTTAAAGAAGAGACAGGAATTAATATCTTCATCATTCCTTAGTTTTCTAGAAAAGGGCTGGTTTCTCCTCTCCTGCTCAAAAATTCACTCAGACCCTCTATTCTTTGAGTTGCGTAAACTACTCCACGTGTTTTCTCCTGGCACCAAAATATGTTTGGATAATTCAAACCTCCAGTCTGTTCAGATCTTGTTGAAACGTGTTTGCTTTGCTAACTCCTAGTAAAGTAAATGTACTTTTAGAGCTTGGTCATGGACTTAAGCAGCCAGATGTTTTTGCCTGATACCATTTATTCCTGTCACCTTGTCAACAAGTTACCGGGGGGGGGGGGGGGGGT
>SJYC01002725.1:0-11573 GCA_006408675.1 Madoqua kirkii
GCTGGTGGGGGGGGTTAATTCTTATTTTGAAAGAATGTGACCCAAAAATGTGTTTGATGATCTTGGGCCCTGGTTATCTCAGATTTACAATGGCTTTTAGATTAGAGCTCTGAGAATAAGCTATCGTTATTCCCCTTCAAGATCACAGTAAAGGAGCTGGAGCAACTCAGTAAAGCTACGAGCCACACTGTGCAGGGCCATCCAGGACGGACAGAACAGTGAAGAGTGCTGACAAGACATGGTCCACTAGAGGAGGAAATGGCGACCAATCCAGTATTCTTGCTTGGAGAACTCCATGAACAGTATGACAAGGCAAAAAGATAAGACACGGGAAGATGAGCCCCTGCAGGTTGGAAGGGAGTCCAGTATGCTCCTAGGGAAGCATGTATGAGTTTAGTCGCTCAGCCCTGCCTGATTCTCGGAGACCCTATGGACTGTAGCTGCCAGGTTCCTCTGTAGAATTTTCCAGGCAAGAATACTGGGGCAGGTTGCCATTTCCTTCTCCAGGGGCTCTTCCCAACCCAGGGATGGAACTCACATCTCATGTGTCTCCTGCATTGGCAGGTGGATTCTTTACCACTGTGCCACCTGGGAATCCCCAGGTGTGGAGGACAATTACTAACAACCCCAGAAAGAATGAAGAGGCTGGGCCAAAGCAGAAAGGACGCTCAGTTGTGGGTGTGCCTGGTGGTGAAAGTAAAGTCTGATGTTGTAAAGAACAATATTACATAGGAACCTGGAATGTTAGGTTCATGGGTCAAGGTAAATTGGACGTACTCAAGCAAGAGACAGCAAAGCTGAATGTCAATATCTTAGGAAAGCAGTGGTCTAAAATGGATGGGAATGGGAGAATTTCATTCAGATGACCATTATATCTACTACTGTGGGAAAGAATCCCTTAGAAGAAATGGAGTTGCCCTCAGAGTCAACAAAAGAGTCTGAAATGCAGTACTTGGGTGCAACCTCAAAAATGACAGAATGATCTCAGTTCATTTCCAAGGCAAACCATTCATCATCACAAGACCCCAAGTCTATGTACCACTGATGTCAGAGAAGCTGAAGTTGGCTACAACTTCAAGACCTACAAGACCTTCTAGAACTAACATCAAAAAAAGATGTCCTTTTCATCAAAGAGGATTGGAATACAGAGGTAGGACGTCAAGAGATACCCAGAACAACCATCAAGTTTGGCCTTGGAGTACAAAATGAAACAGGGCAAAGGCTAAAAGAGTTTTGTCAAGAGAACACACTGGTCATGGCACACATTCTCTGCCAACGACCCAAGAGATGACTCTACACATGGACATCACCAGATGGTTAATACCGAAATCAGATTGATTATATTTTTTGCAGCCAAAGAAGGAGAAGCTCTATACAGTCAGCAAAAACAAGACCTGGAGCTGATTGTGCTTTAGATCATGAGCTCCTTATTGCAAAACTCAGGCTTAAATTGAAGAAACTAGGGAAAGCCACTAGGTCATTCAGGTATGACCTAAGTCAAATCTCCTATGATTATATGGTGGAGGTCATGAAGAGATTCAAAGGATCAGATCTGGTAGACACAGTATCTAAAGAACTAAGGACAGAGGTTGCTAACACTGTACAGGAGGTGGTGACCAAAACCATCCCAAAGAAAAAGAAATGCAAGAAGGCAAACTGGTTGTTTGAGGAGGCTTTACAAATAGCTGAGAAACTAAGAGAAGTGAAAGGCAAAGGAGAAAGGGAAAGATATAGCCATTTGAATGCAGAGTTCCAAAGAATAGCTAGGAGAGATAAGAAAGCCTTCTTAATTGAACAAAGCAAAGAAAGAGGAAAACAATAGAAGGAGAAAGAGAGCTCTTCAAGAAAACTGGAGATACCAAGGGAACAAACATTTCAAGCAAGAATGGACACGATAAAGGACAGAAATGGTAAGGACCTAACAGAAGCAGAAGGGATTAAGAAGAAGTGATAACTTAATACCCAACTGAATGCAGGGTTCCAGAGAACAGCAAGGAGATATAGAAGGCAAAGAATTATATTACCATATAGTATGCCTCTCTCTCTTGTAAGTGGAGAAACTGCCTATTGGTCTATTATCACAGGCATTTTTTTTGGTAATGTAACAAAAATTTAATATTATAAATATGACTATAATACTATGTGCCATACATACTGCATAAAGATTCATTCATTGGTATATAGGTTAGAATACTGTGAAGCAATCTTATCCATTGCATTAGGCTGCTGCTGCTAAGTCACTTCAGTCATGTCCGATTCTGCGCGACCCCATAGACAGCAGCCCACCATGCTCCCCCATCCCTGGGATTCTCCAGGCAAGAATACTGGAGTGGGTTGCCATTTCCTTCTCCAGTGCATGAAAGTGAAAAGTGAAAGTGAAGTCACTCAGTCATGTCTGACTCTTCACAACCGCATGGACTGCAGCCCACCAGGCTCCTCTGTCCATGGGATTTTCCAGGCAAGAGTACTGGAGTGGGGTGCCACTGCCTTCTCCTGCATTAGGCTACTATTAAGCAATTGCACTGCTGCTTCTTTAATTATCAGTGTATAAATCATTATATAAAAAGAGGAAAAGAAATAGAAAAATAGGAAAACAATAGAATGGGAAAGACTAGGGATCTCTTCCAGAAAATTGGAAATACCAAGGGAACATTTCATGCAAGGATGGAGACGATAAAGGAGAGAAACTGTAAAGACCTAACAGAAGCAGAAGAGATTAAGAAGAGGTTGCAAGAATACAAAGAAGAGCTATATAAAAAAGGTCTTAATGACCCAGATAACCAGGATGGTATGATCACTCACATAGAGCCAGACACCTGGAGTGTGAAATCAAGTGGGCCTTAGGAAGTATCACTACAAACAAAGCTAGAGAATATGATAGAATTCTAGTTGAGCTATTTCTAATCCTAAAAGATGGTGCTGTTAAACTGCTGCACTCAATATATCAGCAAATTGGAAAACTCAGCAGTGGTCACAGGACTTGAAAAGGTCAGTTTTTCATTCCATTGCCAAAGAAGGGCAATGAAAAGGAATGTTCAAACTACCATACAATTGCAGTCATTTCACATGCTAGCAAAGTTATGCTCAAAATCCTTCAAGCTAGGCTTCAGCAGTACATGAACCGAGAACTTCCAGATGTACAAGCTCGGTTTTGAAGAGGCAGGGGAACCAGAGATCAAATTGCCAACATTTGTCTGATCATGGAGAAAGTAAGGGAATTCTAGAAAAATATCTACTTCTGCTTCATTGACTATGTTACAGTCTTTGACTGTGCGAATCACAATAAACTATGGTAAAGTTTTAAAGAGATGGGTGAAAGAGTCCACCTTACCTATCTCCTGAGAAACCTATATGTGGGTCAAGAAGCAACAGTTAGAACTGGACATGGAAGAACTGTCGTTGCTCTTGTTCAGTCACTCAGTCACGTCCAACTCTTTGCAACCCCATGGACTGCAGCACACCAGACTCCTCTGTTGCTCATAATCTCCTGGAGTCTGCTCAAACTCATGTCCATTGAGCTGATGATACCATCCAACCATCTTGTCCTTTGTCATCCCCTTCTCCTCCTGCCTTCAATCTTTTCCCGTATCAAGGTCTTTTCCAATGAGTCAGCTCTTTGCATCAGGTGGCCAAAGTATTGGAGCTTCTGTTTCAGCATCAGTCCTTCCAATGAATATTCAGGACTGATTTCCTTTAGGATTGACTGGTTTGGTTTTCCTGCTGTCCAAGGGATTCTCAAGAGTCTTCTCCAACACCACAATACAAAAGCATCAGTTCTTTGGTGCTCAGCCTTTTCTGCGGTCCAACTCTCACACCCGTACATGACTACTGGAAAAACCATAGCTTTGACTATATGAACCTTTGTTGGCAAAATAATGTCTCTGCTTTTTAACATGCTGTCTAGGTTTGTAACAGCTTTTCTTTCAAGGAGCAAGCATCTGTTAATTTCATGGCTGCAATCACTGTCTGCAGTGATGCTGGAGCCCAAGAAAATAAACTCTGTCACTGTTTCCATTGTTTCCCCATCTATTTGCTATGTAGTGATGAGACTGGATGCCATGATCTTCGAATGCCATGGAAGAACTACCTGGTTCAAACTTGGGAAAGGAGAAAAACTGTCACTCTGATTATTTAACTTGTATGCAGAGTACATCATGCAAAATGCCGGACTGGATGAATCACAAGCTGGAATAAAGATCACTTGGAGAAGTATTGACAACCTCATATGTGCACATGATACCTTAGGAACTAAAGAGCCTCCTGTGAGGGTGAAAGAGGAGAGTGAAAAACCTGGCTAGAAACACAACATTAAAAAAACTAAGATCATGGTATCCTGTCCCATCATTTTATGGCCAATAAAAGGGGAAAATCAGATACTGTGACAGATTTTATTTTCTTGGGCTCCAAAATCACTGCAGATGGTGACTGCAGCCATGAAATTAAAAGTCATTAGCTCCTTGGAAGAAAAGCTACAACAAACCTATACAGAGTATTAAAAAGCAGAGGCATCACTTTTCCTATAGGTCCATATAGTCAAAACTATGGTTTTTCCAGTATTTGTGTACAGATGTGAGTGTTGGACCACAAAGAAGGCTGAACACAGAAGAACTGAGGCTTTCAAACTATGGTGTTTGAGAAGACGCTTGAGAATCTCTTGGACTTTAAGGAGATCAAGCCAGTCAGTCCTAAAGGAAATCAGTCCTAAATATTCATTGGAAGGACTGATGCTGAAGCTGAACCTCCAATAATTTGGCTACCTGATGTGAAGAGCCAGCTCACTGGAAAATTCCTTGATGCTGGGGAAGACTGAAGGCAAAAGGAGAAGAGGTTGGCAGAGGATGAGATGGTTAGATAGCATCACTGACTCAATGGACATGAATCAGAACAAACTCTGGGAAATAGTGTAGGACAGAGGAGCCTGGTGTACTGCAGTCCAGGAGTTGCAAAGAGTTGAACACAATTTAGGGAATGAAAAACAACTGTCCAGCTATTAACATCAGAAGTTGGTAACCCAAAGGAGCTCAGCTTCTGTTCCATCAAATAAAAACATGACACAAATACTTATTGTTAACTGGGTAAGAAGGTCAGACATTGGATCCATGGGCCCTGTGGTTTATAAAACAGGCCGAAAAGGTCATCAGATACCGCTCTGGACTCAGAATCAGGTGTTAAGACAAAATTATAGTCTTTGAGCCAGATTCCTTTCTGCATCTTTCTCCTCTATTTCTATTGGTCTATTTGGACTGTGCTTTGTTGGTGAGCTTACTTTTTAATTAAACATTTTCTGTTGCTTACGTTTTGAACTATTTCAATAATAAAGAAAAGCTCAGAAACAACATACTGGAAATCTGTGTATGCAATACCAAGACTGAACAAATGTTAAAATTTAGATTCTGTTTTAGAATGAACACAATTTAGGCAAAGTCAAGACTCTAGTTCCATGGACAGGCCGTCAAGTTGTACCCAGCGACACACACCTGTGTAAAGTCCCCTCTGCAGAACCCGTGACTTCTTTCTAATTGACAGAATGTGGCAAAGACGATGCAATGTCCTTCTTTTAATCAGACTATGCTACACAGCAAAGGCTAAAGGATTTTGTAGATATGATTAAAATCCCTAACTAGTTGATCTCAAGTTTACCCAAAAGGAGATTATTCTGTTTGGGCCTCATTTAACGAGGAAGTAAAAATAAAAGTTAGTCGCTCAGTCGGTCCAACTCTGTGACCCCATGGACTATACTCCACCAGGCTCCTCTGTCCATGGAATTCCCCAGGCAAGAATAATGGAGAGGGTTGCCATTTCCTTTTCCAGGGGATCTTCCTGACCCAGGGATTGAACCAAGTTCTCCCACATTGCAGGCAGATTCTTTACCATCTGAACCACCAGGGAAGCCACCATCTAATGAGGGGGGCATCTTAAAAGGTGAACAGGGGACAAAAGACTTCTAAAGACTGAGGACCTCTTTCCTCATCCACTGGCTTTGAAAAAACAAGCTGCCTGTATTCTATAGTTGCAAAGAAATGAACTGTGCCAATAACCAGAGGGAGCTTGGAAGCAGATTTGTTTCTAATTGAGGTTCCTAAAGAGAACACATTGTGGTTAACACTTTGATTTCAGCCTCGTGAGACCCTGCTCAGAGAACCTAGGGAAGCCTTGCCTGGATATCTAACCTGCAGAGACTGTCAGATAGTAAACTGGCATTAGTTTAAGCTATGAAGTTTGCAGTAATTGTTACTCATAGATTAAAAAAAAAAATCTAATACAAACCCTGATCTCATTTCTTCATCTCCTTCCCCAGGGTATCCCATGAAATGATGTTCAGCTTTACTAGAAGGAAGGGAAATACACATTTACATAAGGAGAATGTCATTTCATACTCTTTAAAATTGACAAAAATCAAAATGCCTAACAACCCCAATGGAGTAACAGGAAGTGTCATGTATTAGAAGTGGGAATGAAAACTGGTAGAACCATTTTAGAGAGAGGTTTATGATGCTTTTATGACCTAACAAGTTAACTTTTAACAGCTTTTCATACTTTTTACTACATATATTCTGCATGAAAGTGAAAGTCACTCAATCGTGTCCAACTGTTTTCGACCTCATGGACTGTGGTCCATGGAATTCCCCAGGCCAGGATAGTGAGGTGGTAGCCTTTCCCTGCTCCAGGGGATCTTCCCAACCCGAGGACTGAACCCAGCTCTCCCACATTGCAGGCAGATTCTTTACTAGCGAGCCACCAGAGAAGGCCAAGAATATCGGAGTGGATAGCCTATCTCTTCTCCAGTGGATCTTCCAACCCAGGAATCAAATCGGGGTCTCCTGCATTGGAGGGGGATTCTTTACCAACTGAACTATGAGAGAGTGAAGTAAAAGTCACTCAGTCATGTCCGACTCTTTGTGACCTCATGCACTATACAGTCCATAGAATTCCCAGGCCAGAATATTGGACTGGGTAACCTTTCTCTTCTCCAGGGATCTTCCCAGGGATCAAACCCAGGTCTCCCACATTGCAGGTGAATTCTTTACCTCCTGAGCCACAAGGGATGCCATAGATTTTATTTTAATGTATATTATTCAGAAACATTTGGTATTTTTGAGTGTTTTAAATTTTATGTAAGTAGCATACTTTAGTAACTTGATTTTTTACTTAATATTCTGATATTAAAATTCATCTACTTTTATACTTAACAGATTCTTTTTTTTAACTCAGTAAAATATTCCATTATATTACAATATACCACAGTTTATTCATTCTTCAAACTATACTGGGGCAACCACACCTGTATTCATCTTAGGGGCAGTTTCCCTAATGATTACACTAAAAGTGAAAATTTAAATAAGGCTGAGCATCGCTTTGTATGTTTTTGGTCATTCTATCTTCTTTGCTAAATGCCTTTTCATGTTTTTTACCCATTTTCCTGCAGGATAATTACTATTTTCCTTGTTGACTTAAAGAGTCACTACAAACAAAGCTAGTGGAGGTAATGGAATTCCAGTTGAACTGTTTCAAACCCTAAAAGATGATGCTGTGAAAGTGCTACACTCAATATGCCACCAAATTTGGAAAACTCAGCAGTGGCCACAGGACTGGAAAAGGTCAGTTTTCATTCCAATTCCAAAGAAAGGCAATGCCAAAGAATGCTCAAACTACTGCACAGTTGCACTCATTTCATACACTAGTAAAGTAATGCTCAAAATTCTCCAAGCCAGGCTTCAGCAATACAGATGTTCAAGCCGCTTTTAGAAAAGGCAGAGGAACCAGAGATCAAATTGTCAACATCTGCTGGATCATCAAAAAAGCAAGCGAGTTCCAGAGAAACATCTATTTCTGCTTTATTGACTATGCCAAAGCCTTTGACTGTGTGGATCACAATAAACTCTGGAAAATTCTAAGAGAGATGGGAATATCAGACCACCTGACCTGCCTCTTGAAAAACCTGTTTGCAGGTCAGGAAGCAACAGTTAGAACTGGACATGGACCAACAGACTGGTTCCAAATAGGAAAAGGAGTATGTCAAGGCTGTATACTGTCACTCTGCTTATTTAACTTATATGCAGAGTACATCATGAGAAACACTGGACTGGAGGAAGCACAAGCTGGAATCAAGATTGCCAGGAGAAATATCAATAACCTCAGATATGCAGATGACACCACCCTTTATGGCAGAAAGTGAAGAAGAACTAAAAAGCCTCTTGATGAAAGTGAAAGAGGAGAGTGAAAAAGTTGGCTTAAAGCTCAACATTCAGAAAATTAAGATCATGTCATCTGGTCCCATCACTTCATGGTACATAGATGGGGAAACAGTGGAAACAGTGGCTGACTTTATTTTTCTGGGCTCCAAAATCACTGCAGATGGTGATTGCAGCCATGAAACTAAAAGATGCTTGCTCCTTGGAAGGAAAGTTATGACCAACTTAGACGGCATATTAAAAAGCAGAGACATTACTTTGCCAACAAAGGTCCATCTAGTCAAAGCTATGGTTTTTCCAGTAGTCATGTATGGATGTGAGAGCTGGACTATAAAGAAAGCTGAGCACTGAAGAATTGATGCTTTTGAACTGTAGTGTTGGGGAAGACTCTTGAGAGTCCCTTGGACTGCAAGGAGCTCCAACCAGTCCATCCTAAAGGAGATAGTCCTGGGTGTTCATTGGAAGGACTGATATTGAAGCTGAAACTCCTATGCGGAGAGCTGACTCATTTGAAAAGACCCTGATGCTGGGCAAGATTGAGGGCAGGAGGAGAAGGGGACGACAGAGGATGAGATGGCTGGATGGCATCACGGACTCGATGGACGTGAGTCTGAGTGAACTCCGGGAGTTGGTGATGGACAGGGAGGCCTGGCGTGCTGCAATTCATGGGGTCTCAGAGCTGGACACGACTGAGCAACTGAACTGAGCTATATATTTTGGCTCTCAGTCTCACCAGTTTTATGCATTACAGGTGGCTTGTCCACTCATTCCCTTTCAAAAAATATATTTACAGTGAACCTGGTTTTCTCACCTGAAAAATGTGGATTATACCATGTACCTCACAGATAAATGACATGGCATCCATGCAAGTTTCTGCTCTCATGCCAGGGACACTTTAGATGTTCAGTGAATGTGAGTTTCCTCCATCTCCTTAAGGATCTTCTGGATACAGGAATAAGGCAGTGTCTAAAAGAATGGACTGAAATCGGACTGAAGTCTTACTGAATCCCAGTGTTACCACTTGCCAGTATTCTGATCTTGGACCACACTGCTTTAAGTCGTCTAAGCCTCAGTTTGCTCATTTATAAAATACAGATCATAATGCTTGCTCTAAAGAGTCACTCCAAGGAATAAGCTCTGTCTTCCACAGTGCCTATAAAACAGTGAGCTATCAAAACAACAGCAACTGCTATCATTATTATCATTATTATTAGGGAAGATGAGAATTGCAGAGAAATAACAAACAGAAGGTAGAATATGACAAATCTCCCTATGTGAGACACCAGCTAACTGGTATCGCAAGGCAGAGGTGGAGAGATTACATCCAGTCAAGGGTCGCTGGAAATTCAGGGAAGGTTTCACAGAGGAAATATCATTTAAATGTAGCTTGGGGGACCTCCTTGGTGGTCCAGTGGCTAAGATTCCGAGATCCCAATGCAGGCAGGCTGGGTTCCATCCCTGGTCAGGGAACTAGATCTGACAGGCCTCAACAAAGACGGTGGATCCCAAGTACTGCAACTAAGACCCAAGCAGTGAAATAAACAAAGAAAACAATATTTCAAAAATGTAGCTTGGAAGAAGGGTGGGTGGAATATAGATAGTTAAACCTGAGGAGAAAGAAAACTTTGCAAATAAAACCAAAAAATGCTGAAGTATTGAGCAAAATAAAGAAAGAAACAAACAAAACTCCTAGTATTCCAGCTGTGCAGAAGCATGGGATAACCTGAGAGGGGCTGTCGACATCCTGAAAAGGAACATCAAGACCAGAGCAATGGAAGCCCCTGGATGGCTTAGGACTCTGAAGTCAGATGGTGATCAAAGGGCATTTAATCTTTGGAGATATCAAAGTATGATACATTTTGCATGAAACAGAATCTCATACCCTAAAAAAGGCCCTTGCTTTTATCTACAGAGTGCTTTGGGCTATGGGATCACACTTGTCACCCAAGAGTCTGTGAACGAGTGCCTGGAGGCGGCAGTGGGGAGGACCGGGAACAGTGCCTGTGACTGAGAGAAGGGAGCCCAGCAGGTGTGTTCGTGGAATCAGGCCCTGGGTCAGCAGCCTATGGAATCCAGCTTGGAGCTGCTCACTGACTCCCACCCCGCACTAGGAGTCAACCAGGTAGGCATGTTTCCTCTCTTACATGGGATCAGTTCTTAAATAGGACCCAAAAAGGCAAAGTGTACAGTCTTCTTATAGACAAACCTGGTAGCTTCTCAGCAAAAGAATCCACTTGCAATGAGGAGATGCAGGTTCAATCCTGGGTCGGGATGATCCCCTGGAGGAGGAATGGCAACCCACTTCAGTCTTCTTACCTCCAGAATCCCATGGACAGAGCCTGGTGGGATACAGTCCCTGGGGATGTAAGAATCAGACACGACTTAGCAATTAAACCACTTACCACCATGGAGCCAGATAGAAGTTTCATGAATATTTTGTTTTAAATGTGGGTGAAACACATTTACCTTCAGGAAGTTTGGCTTTGGACAAAATGTGCACCATGATTGGCCATTTAAATCATAGAATTTGGCTGTACCAAAATATATTGGATTTACAATGATCTTTGTTTCTTGTAGCCAGATAGAAGTTTCATGAAGATTTTGTTTTAAATGTGGGTGAAACACATTTACCTTCAGGAAGTTTGGCTTTGGACAAAATGTGCACCATGATTGGCCATTTAAATCATAGAATTTGGCTGTACCAAAATATATTGGATTTACAATGATCTTTGTTTCTTGTGTTTTATCTAGATTTTTTTCCAGTTTACTATCACATGATTGCTAACTTCAAAAGGTGTTTTTGGTCTTTCTTACATAAGGAATCTAAAATAGTCAAACTCAGAGGAGCAGAGGGTAGAGTGGTAGTTCCCAGAGGCTGGGGGAAGATGGAAATGGGGAGGTATTAGTCAAAAGGTATAAAGTTTTACTTATACGAGATGAATACATCTTAGAGAGCTATGGTACAGCATAGAGCCAACAGTTAAAAAATACTGTACTAAAAATTTGTTAAGAGGGTAGATATTATGTTAAATGTTCCTATACAGAAAAAAATTATAAGTACAGAGGGTGACAGGAAACTTTTGGAGGTGATGGATATCTTTATGACACAGATTGTAATGATGTCTTCATCAGTTCAGTTTCAGTTTAGTCGCTCAGTCGTGTCTGACTCTTTGTGACCCCATGGACTGGAGCACTCCAGGCCTCCCTGTCCGTCACAAACTTCTGGAGTTTGCCCAAACTCATGTCCATTGAGTCAGTGATGCCATCCAACCATCTCATCCTTTGTCGTCCCCTTCTCCTCCTGCCCACAACCTTGCCCAGCATCAGGGTCTTTTCAAATGAGTTAGCTTTTCACATCAGGTGGCCAAAGTACTGGAGTGT
>SJYC01002726.1:0-22609 GCA_006408675.1 Madoqua kirkii
GGATGAACCATGGATCAATCCTTGAGAAGTTTCAACAGTTTAGAATTATTGAGGACCACAAACAGATTTGTTGAAAAGAACTCAGTTCACAGTTGGAATGAACTCTTTATCACTGACTAAAGAACTAAGAATAACTCTATACAGCAAGATACAAATCATGGGCTCACGAACCATCATACCCACAGTATGAGATCGGTGTTAATTACCAACTGCGTCTTTCTAAAGCACCTCTAAACCTCTTAGCCTGGAGGAATGAGTACTGATTCTGTTCTAGAGGGTCTCCAACGAGCTGGCTCCGTGTTGAGCTCTCACACTGGTTCCTTCCTTAATAACAGCACTCTGCTGCGTTGTAAGGAGATGTGTAAGTACATAATATGAAAAGACAGACAACTAATTGTAAGGAAAGATAAAACAACCTGAGACCAAAGGAGCTATTAAGTGGGCTTCATTTCGGGAAGGCAGGGTGAGGTGGGTAGGATTATGCTAAGTACAGAAACAGAATATAATATCTAATTATGTAACAAAACATCCACCTCATTTAGCAGTATCATAACCTCAAGGTTCTCACAGTTACAGTCTTTTCATGCCTGCCAATATGAGTAACTGTTAGCTTATAAACTATGAACATGGTAATGGACAATTTAATAATATTGGGAATATGTGTCCGGCTGGAAGAATGGTCCCCTAATCATATGCATATTTCCCCTCGATATCTGGATAAATTATACTATATAAAAACCTAGCAGTATTAGTACACATATCCTTCTACTGAAACAACTCTTAGCTTGCCAGATGGAAAGGTCATTTAGTAAATGTTTAAACAAGCATTTAATGACATTATTTGCTAAAATTTTAAAAGTACTTTCCTGTGAACAAGGGCATTTTGTTTTAATCTGCTTCAGATGCAAAACACAAGACTGCAGAGTTGAGCTAGGCCTGCTTCCTTGGCTTCCGAGTCTGTGCTGCCACCTGGTGCTCCGAGGGCCTCAGACTTCGACACAATGAGTTTGGTATTTCCTGCTCCTGCTGGACATTAAACAGGATGTGTCTCTCACTGCAGCCTCTTCCTGTCTCGCTGAAGATGCTGCAGCTTCTCACCCCTGACTTTCCTATTCCTGCTACTGTTCCCAACACTGGGCATGACGCTGACCCACCCAGTGCCTGAGTCATCGATGCCTCTTAGCTGAATGAATGAACGATGCTTGCTATCCAGACTAGAAAACGTGAAGACATTTTTAAAGGCTGCTTCTTTTCTCCCCCCATCAAATGGTCAAGACTCTTTTTACTTTCTGCCATCCCTTAGTTTAAATCTTTACAGTGTCACACCTAGACTAACTCACTTATGTGCCTCCTCTTCCAACTGAAATATCCCCCTCTTCTTTCTGCCAGTATCTTATTTTTCTTGAATGCCTGTAGCCTTTGCTTTCTGTACCAGAGATCTATAAGTAGGAGGTAGTCAAGAAGATAAGGCTTTAGAATCAGGAGATATGGGTCTGAATTCCAATTCTGTCCCTTACAAACTGGGTAAGTTAAACACATTAATCTCCTTAAACTTCAATTTCTTCATCTGTAAAATGGTAGTAAATAATCAGTTGTTCCAGGCACAATATATACATACATGTAAAGTGAGGCAGAGCAAGACTGTTATTTTTAAAGACTACTTTCATCTGAGTCACTGGTCAAGGCAGAATAATATTTCTTAAAGAGAGAATTGCTCTTTTGTTTAGAAAATATTGTGTCTTTGGGTTTGAAAGGCAAACATACATTTCTTATTCTCCCTCACAGAAGTCTAGATCATACAAAGAACTGAATTCAAAGAAAGCTAACTTTCTCTGCTGAATAAAGCATTTGAAATCAGATATCTCTAGCCAGTCCAGGAAAGAGGGCATAAGGTTGACGAGGCTGAAATATGGAGAGAAGGTGGGCTAAGTGGAAGGAGACTTTGGAGGGAAGAGAAAGTATTAGTTATAAAATATTCAATTTTAGGATATTTTCTACTCTGTACTTAATTTTTCCCTTTATTTTTTCCCCTTTAACTCTCAGGAAATTTGTTGCTATAATGTATGTGTGGGAGTGAGGTTTTAATGAATGAAGAAGAAGGGAAGACTTTCATGAGTGGGCTTAAGAGGGAAGAGGATCCGCATACAAGGGATGGCTCAGAGGGATGTGCTTGAGACTCAGTTCAGGAGGAGGAAATCTGGGGAGAGGAGGCAGGAGAATGTAACACTCACCACCCACTCTGTCTCCCTCAAGACACACCGAGGAAGCCTCCAAAGAAAAAGGAACTCTGCCACATTGCTGGTGGGAATGTAAATTCATGCAGTCATCTTGGAGAACAGTATGGAAATTCCTTAAACAACTAAAAACAGAGCTACTACCACATGATCCAGCAAGTTCAGTCCTGGGCATTTATGCAGAAAAGATGAAAACTCTTAATTCGAAAAGATCTATGCATCCCAATGTTCACAGGAGCTCTATTCACAATAGCCAAGACATAGAAGCAACTTAAGTGTGCATACAGAGGAATGAATAAAGAAGATGTGGTACATATATATGATGGAATATTATTCAGCCATTAAAAATGAAATAATGCGGTGTGCAACAGCCTGGACAGACCTAAGTGAAGTAAATCAGACACAGAAAGACAGGTATCATATGGTATCACTTATCTGTGGAATCTAAAAAAACACGGTACAAATGAACTAATTTACAAAATGGAAATAGATCACAGACACAGAAAACAAACTTACAGTTATCAAAGGGGAAACTAGGAGTTTGGGATTAACAGATACACATTACTATATACAAAATGGAAAAGCAACAAGGATTTACTATATAGCATGGGGAACTATATTCAATATCTTTATATAAATGTAATATATACAATATCTTTATATATATAATGGAGAGAAGCTGAAAAAGAAGACATATACATGTATTATATATATATAATATATTT
Source organism: Madoqua kirkii (assembly GCA_006408675.1). Taxonomy (NCBI): domain Eukaryota; kingdom Metazoa; phylum Chordata; class Mammalia; order Artiodactyla; family Bovidae; genus Madoqua; species Madoqua kirkii. The sequence goes on from SJYC01002726.1 coordinate 2,960, forward strand.
ATATGTAATGTATCTATGCTCAGTCACTCAGTCATGTCCAACTCTTTGCAACCCCGTGGACAGTAGCCTGCCAGGCTCCTCTGCCCATGGAATTTTCCAGGCAACAATACTGGAGTGGGTTGCCACTGCCTACTTCAAGGGATCTTCCTGACTCAGGGATCAAACCTGTGTCTCTTGTGTCTCCTAGGTCTCCCACACGGCAGGCAGATTCTTTACCCCTGCACCACCTGGGAAGTCATATATACATATATATATATATATATATATACACATATATATATATAATATATATAATATATCAATGTATGTGTATTTTCAAATTCAACTCATATACATATGAAAAAACATAAATAAATGTATCTATGCTCAGTCACTCAGTCATGTCCAACTCTTTGCAACCCCGTGGACAGTAGCCTGCCAGGCTCCTCTGCCCATGGAATTTTCCAGGCAACAATACTGGAGTGGGTTGCCACTGCCTACTTCAAGGGATCTTCCTGACTCAGGGATCAAACCTGTGTCTCTTGTGTCTCCTAGGTCTCCCACACGGCAGGCAGATTCTTTACCCCTGCACCACCTGGGAAGTCATATATACATATATATATATATATATATATACACATATATATATATAATATATATAATATATCAATGTATGTGTATTTTCAAATGCAACTCATATGCATATGAAAAAACATAAATGTATATATATTATACATATCTTGTATATTACACATACATATATATATGTATCTTTTTCAGATTCTTTCTGCTATAGGTTATATACACACACATATGCATAATGTGTTTCCCTGGTGGCTCAGCAGTAAAGAATCTCCCTACAATGCAGGAGATACAGAAGATGTGGGTTCAGTTCCTGGATCGGAAAGATCGCTTGGAGGAGGGCATGGCAATCCACTCCAGGACTCTTGCCAGGAAAATCCCATGGACGGAGGAGCCTGGCAGGCTACAGTCCATGAGGCTGCAGAGTCGGACACAACTTAGTGACTGGGCATGCATGCACAGAGCGTGCATAATACATATACATACAAAACTGAAGCACTTTTGTATATGTCTGAAACTAACACAACATTGGAAATCAACTATACTTCAATTCTTAAAAAGTCCACCTCCCCCCAATATTGTGTCAGACTTTGCACATTATGAGGGATAGAAGCTCCAGGCATTTTATCTCAACATTAAAAAAAACAGGCCCACAGAAAGCCAAAGGATGTGGGACCAACCGAGTTACATTTGAAAATCAGTTCACGTGATGCCTAAGAGAAAGGAAGCACTCAAACAGAGTCCGGTAAGAATAAGAACTGCATCACTATTGAGCCACTGTCATTCCCATTTATTCAGAATCTTGTATGTGAGTGTCACAGTCCATCTCTTAAGGTGTTGAGATGAATTTCTGATCATCTCTTTGTGTGCACTGGCATTTTTATCTCCATATGGCTTTCTCTCCCATACAGCTTAAACTCTGGAGACTGAGGGCCACAGCTGGGCTTTCTATACATGCTCCAAAGCTCCTAATCTGATATACTGTACAGAATAAACTCTCAAAATGTGTTTTGATTGAGCTGCCCCGGTGAGGGGCACTAACTCTGCTCTTACATACTCCACTGCCTCCATCCAGGAACAACCTGGACAACTTCGCCTTTAGATGTTCTCCCACTCTCAGCTCCCTTCCCTTCCAAACTTTTCAGGATGGGTTCCCCTGACAGAGCAACAGATGCTTTTAGATCATACTTTTTGCCATTGTCGAAAATGTGGGCTAGGTTGAGATTTTCAATTATCAGCATGAATGCTTCACTGAAAATGGGGATCACTGTGGAAATGTTAGCCCAGTGAGGCTCCAGTTTGGAGCCTATCCCAGGATGTCCATGAGCGAAAGGGCCTCCTCGCTCAGCAGCTCTGCGCAGTGGTCCGTAAACCAGGATCCGGGCAGCCCCGCTAGGGCGAGGCCCCAGTGAGTCTATTCACATGGGTGAGGCTGAAATGGCCTCCACATAACCCCCTATTTTTTTGCAATCTGTGCTTCTGAGAAGATGAATGTTTGACTTATAGTTGGAGTCACCACCTGTGACACTGCTTACTTCTTATTCACTGGAGCAGAGCATGGAGTATTCTCTGCCCCGGAAGAATCATCAACATCTGAAGTAGAGGCCACAAGCAAGAGAAGGGGTGGGGAGAGGAGTGGGGACTCTGACACCTCTTGCTTCCGGGATGCCTAAGACTCATTCATTATTCAATAAAACCTACAGTTTCGAACCTCTCAAGTTGTCCTCATTTTCTTATCATTGAACAACAAGTTTATCAGTATAAAAATTTAATGCTATAGATAAGGCTGGAGAAGAAATATTTACTGTATCTAGGGAAAATTAAAGGGAAAAAACCTAAAAGCATTGTTTTCTAGATTACTAAAATCACAGATTTATTTTTTACTATATTTCACTTTATAGTTTTATTGAAAGATAGTTGACTAATATTACATTAGTATACAACAAAACAATTCTAAATTTTAATAGCTTATTCTTCCTAGAGTTATTATAAAATATTGACTATCCTCCCCAAGCTACATAAAATCACAGGTTTTATTTTTAAATGTGCATTTAGAAGGCCTGAATTAAATATTTTTAAATTACAAAATGTAAGTTACGACATAAACTATGTAGCTTAAGAGCCAACATACATTTACTGTATTTGCTGAAGGCATAAGATGTGCTCACACAGCTGAGGGTTTTTACATGTGGAGCCTCAGTTCGTCCACAAAGCGCCTTATTATCATAGAGCAATGTTTTCCAAAGTGGAGGATGAGGGTCACAGGACGGAAGATGGTTTCAGGTGGCACAGCGAGTCTCTCAAATATCACAGGCAGTAAGAGAGTATCAGCAGACACGCTGAAGCATCACAGGATGACTGAAGTTTAAAAACTCTGATGGAGACTAAGAATCATCAGCCTGTTTCACAGGTGAGGAAGAATGCCTGGAAAAATGCAACTATTTCCCCCGGGTTTAATTCAGCAAACATCAGAGCTGTGCGGTATATTCATTCTCATTAGAAGACCAGGGCTGGCCTCTCTTTTCTTTTCTTTGTGTTCTTAGTCATTAACTGTGAGCTATTTTGAAACAGAAAATATTTTGTTGCACTGGCATCAATCTCTTTACCTTCTTAAGAGAAATAAAACATTCCAGATATTGTCAGAGCACCACCCAGGCCTTTCCTTTCCCTTTCTCCCCTAAATTACTCTCCTGAAGTTGGAGCATATCCTTTCCATGTATTCTTTTTTACCTTTATCATATATGAAAATTACAAAAACAATATAAATAGAATTAAAAAAAAAAGAATCCTATAAAATGTCATGTTTTGTCATTGGGTTAGTAAAGCTAAGAGGAAGACCTGAGGAGGAGGAGGAGGGCAGGCACCAGCAATGGCCAGTGGCAGTAAACCGTGAGGAAGGATTAGGTTTACAAAGTTATAAAAATTGGATTTGTGCACATCCTTTAGCGATGTGTTTTTTTCTTCACTCAGCACTGCTTTGAGATTTCTCGTGTTGAAACACATCTTTGTAATCTATGCAAATGAGCCCATGTACTGCGCTCCATTTCAAGAACTGTGCTTCCACTTTTAAAGAAAAGATTACAAACAGTGCTGTTATGAATACTACCGATCATGGTTCTGGGGCAGAGCTTCTGGTGACATCTGGGGCTGGATAACTCTTTGCTGTGGAGCTGCCTGTCCATAGTAAGATGTTTAGCAACATCCTTCGACTCTACCCACTAGATGCTAGTATCAACTACGCCATCACCCATCCACACTCCTCCCCTTGAATCATGACGACCAGAAATATCTCTAGACTTTGCCAAATGCCACTTGTGAGGCAAAATCTCTTCGTTTGAGAACCACTGCTCTAGAGGCTACCGTCAGAGTGGAATTTCTGAAATGCTAGGTGTGTGCAGCTTTAGCCTGCTTCAGCACACTGCCAAATTGTTCTCTAAAGTTGTACTAATCTACACTTCCATCCAGGTGGGTGTTTGTTGTAGGGTTTTCATGGAGACACTTCAACAAGTTAAGGCAGACAGACCCCTCTATCCTTGGTTTGCTAAAGGCAGTATCATGAATAGGAGTTGAAGTTTAGCAAAATAATTTTCCTGAGTCAGTTGTCTCCATATTCATTGATGTGATGAATTTTATATTTTTTAAAGACATGTTATTCTCTTTTCCTGAGAAAACTTCTCCTTGGTTCGGGTGGGCTTTTAAAAACACCATGTTGGATTTGGGTGATATATTTTATATGCCTCTCTGCTCAAAAGTGAGATTATCCAAAAATTTTCCTTTCTTTAATGTTCTTGTCTATTTTGTCTATTGAACACTTGAAATGTGGCTAGTCGACTGAAAAACTGAAGTTTAAAGCTGATTTAATTTTAGTTAATTGAAATGTAAATAACTACGTATGGCTAGTGGCTTCCATATTGGAGAGCAAGTTCCAGAGTCTCAAGAATGTGCTACCTATAGACATTACAAAGAGAATAAGAAAGTTCTTTTCTTTCCTTCTTTCCTTTCCTGAACACAGTCCTGAAGATGTTAGATACAGCTGAGTGTGGGAGAGGGGGAGCCAGCCGAGGGTCACAATTTGATCAGTTACAGGGAAGTTGCCCAAATACATGATTATATTAAGGAATTGTTATCTTAAAACATCACTGTGATTAAGATATTGTGGGTTTGTTTTTTTTTAAGAAAAAATAGTTATCTTTAGATAAGGGACTTCCCTGGTGGCTCAGACAGTAAAGAGTCTGCCTGGAATGTGGGAGACCTGGGTTTGCTTCCTGGGTTGGGAAGATCCCCTGGAGAAGGGAATGGCAATCCACTTCAGTATTCTTGCCTGGAGATTCCCACGGACAGAGGAGCCCGGCGGACTACAGTCTATGTGGTGGCAGAGTTGGACACAGCTGAGCAACTAACATTTATCTTTGATGTTGTTGCTCAGTCACCAACCGTGTCCACCTCTTTGCGACCCCATGGACTGCAGCATGTTGGGCCTCCCTGTCCCTCATCTTTAGATATGCATAATGAAATGTTTGTGGATGAAATGGTATGATAATTTGCTTCAGACTAATCCAGTCATGTCTGGGAGGGGGGCAGCCTGGAGATACAGATGAAACAGGACAGGTTGTGAGTGGGTAACTACTGAAGTGGGTGAGAGGTGTTTGAAGCTTCCTTAGATAGGTTGGCTTCCCTGGTAGCTCAGCTGGTTGAGATCATTGCAAGAATCCACCTGCAATGCAGGAGACCCTGGTTTGATTCCTAGATTGGGATGATTCCCTGGAGGAGGGCATGGCAAACCACTCCAGTATTCTTGCCTGGAGAGTCCCCATGGACAGAGGAGCCTTGCGGCCTATAGTCCATAGGGTCACAAAGAGTGAGACACGACTGAGCAACTAAGCACACACACATTCACATATGTTTAAAATATTTAATAACAGAGACTCTTTTTAAAAGAACTTCTTAGTTATTTGAATCTGTAAAGAGAAAGCTAGTATTTTTCTACCTTTGGCCAAAATCCACCTAAGACTGCAGTTGGATTTTCTTCTAAGTATGGCTTTACCTGTATCATACCAGTTTTCATGTGTGATGGTTTTGTCAACCTAAATATTTTCTCATTTTTGATTTAAAATTTTCTTTGCTCTGTGAATTACTTAAATACAGGATTTTAAAATGTCTAAATATTTTGGGGAGAGATTATTTTATTCCTTTTTAATTTTATAAATTTGCATTTAGACAACATGGTTGTTTGGTTATTCACTCTTTGGATTTTTTTTTAGATTTGCCTTTTGGACAAGCATATAGTCAGTTTTTGCTGATGTTTCAAGTGTACTTTCTTAAAAAAGAATGTCTAGTGTTTAGCTCTATACAGGTTCACTAAATCAAGTCTATCTTGTGTTTTTTTATATTCCATATCCTTACTAATCCTGCCTAAAACATACAATAGCACAAATGAAGGGAGGTGTGTTAAAACTAGAAATCACTCTGTTTTTTAAAACAATTTCTTTATGTAACTATGACAAAATTTTCTTTATTGTTAGGTTCACACAAGTTTAGAAATATAGCTTCCTGATGAATTATTCCTTTTATCATTGCAACAAATATTTTTCTCTCTCTAGTCTTTCTTCCTAAAACTCATTTTATATAAACCTATAATTTTCCATTCTCAACCATCATGTCTCTTAATCTCAAATATTTCCATGTATTTGTTTCTCTTGCTGTATTATAGATAATTTCCCCTCATAATTTTTTCATTATGTCCAACCTAACTTCTCACAGGATTTTTTTCTAACCTTAAATGTCTGTGTTCTTTATTTCTGGAATCTCTGATGGTTTTCTCCAAATCTGCTGGCTCTGTCAACACAGGGTCTTATTCTTTCTTAAAAGTTTTGATTCACATTTTAGATTATTTTGAACAGCCTTTCTTTAAATCCTCTTTCTGACGGTCATTCCATTAAACTTAGTTCTCAGAACTGTAAACTCACATATTGTTTCTGTCACCATTCACTCACTGTGTCCTCTTATATAAGTTGACACGTTTTACAACGAGCTTGTCTTTATCGGAGCTTGGTTCTCCCTGAGACCCTTCGGTGGTGTGGGCTGGAGGGACGTTGTTTTAAGCAGTGTTACATCTGTTCTTCCTGACAGCTCTACTTCCCCCCTGCTCCGCCCCCCTCCGACCAGACTTGACTTTCTTAAGTCTTCCCAATGTCTTGGCAATTGCATTTTAGATCACAAATTCAGGTGAGGTTTTGGTCTGTGCCTTTTGAGAGGAAGAGCTGAATTTTTTCCCTGCAGATTCTCCACACTGTGGCAGAGCTTCCCTGTGGTCCCTCTGTGCCAGAGAGTGACATTTTCCTTGGTCCAGCTGGATGTCATGACTTTTCAAGGGGTGGGGAGGGTCTTGGTTCTAACTCTTTCATGTGTAGACCCAGAGTCTAATTTCCTACCCCCACTCAAGCATTAAACTCAACTCCCTATGTGACTCTGCCTGACATCCCAGGAAAGCATCACTTTATTTTGTCTTAATTTCTAGCTCAGCTATGCATTTCAAAGAGTACTTATTTAGATGTACATTCACTTCAATCTAAGCATCATTAGATTGAGGTCAAGGAGTTCATCTGTTTTGTTCACTGACATACCCCAAGGCCTGGATAAGTACCTGGCACAAGGCAGGAGCTCTGTAAATATTTGTCAAAAGAAATGAAGACAGAATTAATGAGTGTAACTCACTCCCTAGTATGTGTGTGTATATGCTGCAGTGGGTGAAGGGCACATCTACACGTTTAGAGCGGGATCTTTTTCAGATCATCCAGTCAGCACTAAGGAGACATACCTGTACAAATAGGCATGCATTCTGCCATCCCATACGCCAGGTGACATTAGGAAGCCCTGACCACATCAGTCCTCAGTCCAAATACCCAAATCTGGACTTCATCCTTCTCCCCTAGTCTCCCATTTCCAGTCCACCCTTCCCAGTGGTAACTCCTTCTCCCCAATTCTACAATCAACACCGACCACCAACTCCAGCTCAACCTGAAACCTATCTCTCACATCCTTCAACCCTCAGTCTCCTGTCCATCCATAAATATTGTGTGTGCATGCTAAGTCACTCCAGTCATGTCTGACTCTTGGCAAACTCTGCCAGGCTCCTTTGCCCATGGGATTCTCCAGGCAAAAATACTGGAGTGGGTTGCCATGCCCTCCTCCAGGGGGTCTTCCTGACCCAGGGACTGAACCCGAGTCTCTTATGTATCCTGTACTGGCAGGCGAGTTCTTTACCTCCAGCACCACTTGGGAAGCCCAAAATCAAAGCCCCCATTCCTAAATGGAATATCCGACCAAGAACCCACTGAATCCAGTCATAGGGCCAGGGGCTTGGTTTTGCTCACTGCTGTTATTGACTATGCCAAAGCCTTTGACTGTGTGGATCACAATAAACTCTGGAAAATTCTGAAAGAGATGGGAATACCAGACCACCTGACCTGCCTCTTGAGAAATCTGTATGCAGGTCAGGAAGCAACAGTTAGAACTGGACATGGGACAACAGACTGGTTCCAAATAGGAAAAGGAGTACGCCAAGGCTGTATATTGTCACTCGCTTATTTAACTTCTATGCAGAGTACATCATGAGAAACACTGGACTAGAAGAAACAAAAGCTGGACTTTTGTTTGCCAGGAGAAATTTCAATAACCTCAGATATGCAGATGACACCACCCTTATGGCAGAAAGTGAAGAGGAACTAAAAAGCCTCTTGATGAAAGTTAAAGAGGAGAGTGAAAACGTTGGCGTAAAGCTTAACATTCAGAAAATGAAGATCATGGCATCCGGTCCCATCACTTCATGGGAAATAGATGGGGAGACAGTGGAAACAGTGTCAGACTTTATTTTGGGGGGCTCCAAATCCCTGCAGATGGTGACTGCAGCGATGAAATTAAAAGACGCTTACTCCTTGGAAGGAAAGTTATGACCACCTAGATAGTATATTCAAAAGCAGAGACATTACTTTGCCAACTAAAGTCCGTCTAGTCAAGGCTATGGTTTTTCCTGTGGTCATGTATGGATGTGAGTTGGACTGTGAAAAAGGCTGAGCACCGAAGAATTGGTGCTTTTGAACTATGGTGTTGGAGAGGACTCTTGAGAGTCCCTTGGACTGCAAGGAGATCCAACCAGTCCATTCTGAAGGAGATCAGCCCTGGAATTTCTTTGGAAGGAATGATGCTAAAGCTGAAGCTCCAGTACTTTGGCCACCTTATGCGAAGAGTTGACTCATTGGAAAAGACTTTGATGCTGGGAGGGACTAGGGGCAGGAGGAGAAGGGGATGACCAAGGATGAGATGGCTGGATGGCATCACTGACTCCACGGACGTGAGTCTGAGTGAACTCCGGGAGTTGGTGATGGACAGGGAGGCCTGGCGTGCTTCGATTCATGGGGTCGCAAAGAGTTGGTCACAACTGAGCGACTGAACTGAACTGAACTGATATCCAGGGGAGTACCCAGCACCAAGAAGGAGTTCAGTAAATACATGGTAAGTAAAATAAAGAAGAAATGTATTTAACTGCCACTCAGACTGAAATACCATATGGCATAAATACACAACATGCAATCAAAACTTCTGCTTTCAAACAAAATGAAGATAGCAAAAATATGCACCCCAAAGTCTGGTTGTACAGTTTTTAAGTGTCTTTGAAGTTTTCCAATGTGGGATGGTATTTCAAGCTCCCATGCTACCGTTACCAATATAAAACAAAGTAACAGACATAAAGCTAAGAAAATGAAAATCTTCTGATATAAAGAATAAAGATAGCAGAGAAAGATTCAGATTTTTAAAAACATATTGAAATTCCCTGGGCTCAGTTTCCAATTAAAAATGGGCAAGCTCAAGTTCAGAAGTTTAAAAAAATTATTTATAGAAATCTTCCATCATAGTTTTTGACCTGAAGCTGGGAGGAAAAAATGGAGAGTCTCTTTAGAAACTTGATTTTGTTGAAAGTCCTGTGGCCTCAGTTTCTAAACAAATAAAGTTTTCAAATAAGACAAGCCACAAAAATAGCAGCCCAAAGCCCAAAGCAAAACTTGGCTAAATGTTTTGCAAAAACCGACCAAGTTCAGTTTCCAATGAAAACAAACAGTAAGAAGAGCATACAAACTAAATTCATACACAAACTAAGTTTCTTCCTTAAGGAGGCTTCCCCTAAATTTTCTCAAACCTCCTCCCTAAAAGTTTTATTAAAAAAAAAACACACACACACACTGTTCTTTAATGAGAAAAAGATTCTTCTTTCAAAAATAAAAATCTACCTTTTCCTGAGTTGGAAGTCAATTACAAAGAGCTAAAATTGGCCACAAAATCTGTTTCCCTCTCCTCTGATAGCTTCGAAGTAAAGGAATAGTATTTGGCAGGATCTTAGGGCTTTGCAGAGCTGATACCTGAAACAGAACTCAGCACACACGCTCCTGGGATCTACCTGTGTGGGGCAGATATTCCAAAAGAAGCTCTAAGGTGGCATCTGTTCACGTCCAGTCCTCCATGTCCTGCTTCATTCAGGATTCGTAAGGACAGTGCATCCTGGAGTGGCAACTGGGATGTCAAAAAACGACTGGAATTTTCAGAATCTCTTTATCATGTTGTATTCTTCAGGTCCTTCCAAAATGATCTTGCGTTTGACTGCAAAATAAATATTAAAAAGTGTACCCAGTTTAAAATGAACTCTCTGAATTCACTGCAATCATTTTGAGGACATGCCCTCTGGGAGCTAACCAAGTAAAAACATTAGGTATATTTTCATGCTTTTTACTGAAATAGTTTAAAAGTGTCTTTTCTCTGGGCATTTGTATAGGAGGCTGGGGGCTGTTTAAGAATATCTTAGAGGATCCCATGGTAATAAATGTCAAACAGCTGAACAACCAGGAGATTAAAATCTTCTTGGAGATTCCACTCTGAAAGCAGCTGCCACCTTGGACATCAGAAGTGCCCCCTCGGGTGCCACAGGGCGTTGATCACCTTGTCAACTGTGCTTCTCTGACTCCTGGACATCTTTCCTGAAGTCTGACCGCCCTCTTTCTTGCTTTGATCGGGGCAGACTGTGGTCCTTCTGCCCTGGCTAGAAAGGCACGGGTAATCAGAGTCTTGTTCTTTACTCTCACTGACCCTTTATCTCTCCCCTCTTCCCTTTGTTTAGGGACTCAGGGAACAACTTGCCACAGCTTATTTTTTATTACAAAGACAAAACGTTAAAAAAAAGTCTTGGTTGGGATTGCCTGGAGGTCCCATGGTTAGGACTGGGCACTTGGCTGCAGCCGCCCTCCACCCCCCTACCCTGCCCCCAACAAGAAGTCTTGGCATTCTATAGGTTTCTCCAGCTAGAAATCCTGCTGGGGAAATGAGTCTGGGAGGTCCATTCCTGTTGTCTAAAACAGTTATCAGAGGGAGGGAAAAAAAAAGACATTTTGACATCTTTTGAGTTTAATGTTGTGGAGAAATTAAACTTACAGAAGACCAGGCACGTTTTGTTGAGGGAGTCTTTCTGTTCCCTGGGGGCGTTCTGGGAGCCCTCCTGCTGAAACTCCTGAGAGGCGGGGCTGTGGAATGGCTGTTGTGCTGTCCATCCAAGTAACCCAGTGACCTGCTTGCCTTCAGCTGCCTAGGTACGTGTGTGCCCAGTCACTCTCAGTCGTGTCTGACTCTTTGCGACCCTATGGACTATTATAAGCCCACCAGGCTCCTCTGTCCGAGGGATTATCCAGGAAAGAATACTGGAGTGGGTTGCCTTTTCCTTCTCCAGGGGCTCTTCCCAACCCAGGGATCGAACCTGCTTTCCTGGGTCTCCTGCATTGCAGGCTGATTCTTTATCACTGGGCCATGTGGGAAGCCCAGCTCCTTAGAGAATGTCTTTTAATACTTAAACAGAGACAGGAAGTGAGTGAAGGTTGGGGTCTTTATCAGGTGGGAATTTGGAACCAAGAGGCCTGCACAAAGGAAGAACTTTCAAAACGCCATTAATAAATCCAGCCCAGCCGCAGGAGACACAGCAAGGAGTCAGGTGTGTTTCGCTCTTTCTGCCACCGGGCCCCAACCTGACATCCAAGACAAAGTGTTCACCATTATTCCACAGTTAATTGCCTTCTCTTGCCCCTTACCCAGAAAACTAAAACCAAATACAAGATTATTTATCTGCTGTTACTGCCTCATAATCCTCCAGTATTTCCCTGTCTTTATAATCAGAAGGACTTCCTCAGAGTCAGCGGAGCAGAAGGCTCATCCTAGACTAGAAACTCCCTGAGCTCAGAGGCAAGGAGCTCTGTCAGGTTAGCAGCTCCTGTTTCAGCGTTCAGTAAGCATCTTGGTGTCTAATTATCTTTACTCCAGACTAGATGTGGATGTTTAACTTGCCATATTATTATTAGAAAAAATTATTAGAAATGTTTTGTTGGGGTGATTTACATATATACTCTATTTAATTTTAATAATAGTTTTGCAAGTAAGGTATTAACTCACTTAAGAGACTAGAACACAATTTCAAAGGACATTCTGCTCAAAGCTAGAAATCAGTGGAGTGAGGTTTAAATTTGCATCTAACTTTAAAGCACTTGATTTTTTTTTCCTGCTATGCACTCTTGCCTCCCACATATTCTATGTCGTTGATGTTGTTTAGTTGCTAAGTCGTGTCAGCCTCTTTTGAGACCTCATGGACTGTAGCCCGCCAAGGCTCCTCTGTCTATGGGATTTCCCAGGCAAGAAGACTGCAGTGGGTTGCCATTTCCTTTTCCAGGGGATCTTTCTGACCCAGGGATTGAACCCATGTCTCTTGCGTTTCCTGCACTGGCAGGTGGGTTCTCTACTGCTGAGCCACCCAGGGAAGCCCCACATACACTATGCAGAATATCAAATCTAGTTCAAGCCTTTACCAGCCTCGACCAACAGTGTACTGGAGCTGGCTTGTCGGAACCAATCATAAGTCAATTATAAATGTTTCTGGCTGCACGTTCACTGACTTCAGATCTGTGACTTAAATGATTAGCAAGCATTACAAATCAGTGCTTTTCAGAGCGTTAACTGCTAAATATATACCAGCATACCCCTATCTTCAAACTATAGTGCCTTCTTAGTTTTCACATCAACATCCATGCAGACCATGTAGCAGAGAAGTGTCAGCAGGTCAGGAAGCAACAGTTAGAACGGGACATGGAACAACAGACTGGTTCCAAATTGGGAAAGGAGTACGTCAAGGCTGTATATTGCCACCCTGCTTATTTAACTTATATGCAGGGCACATCATGTGAAATGCCGGGCTGGATGAAGCACAAGCTGGAATCAAGATTGCTGGAGAAATATCAACAGCCTCGGATATTCAGATGATACCACCCTTATGACCAAAAGTGAAGAGGAACTAAAGAGGCTCTTGATAAAAGTAAAAGGGGAGAGTGAAAAAGCTGGCTTAAAGTTTAACATTCAAAAAATGAAGATCATGGCATCTGGTCCCATCACTTTACGGCAAATAGATGGGGAAACAATGGAAACAGTGAGATACTTTAGTTTTGCGGGGCTCCAGAATCACTGCAGATGGTGACTGCAGCCATGAAATTAAAAGACACTTGCTCCTTGGAAGAAAAGCTATGACTTACCTAGACAGCATATTAAAAAGCAGAGACATAATTTTTGCCAACAAAGGTCCATTTAGTCAAAGCTATGCTTTATCCAGTAGTCATATATGAATGTGAGAGTTGGACTATAAAGAAAGCTGAGCGCCAAAGAATTGATGCTTTTGAACTATACTGTTAAAGAAGACTCTTGAGAGTCTCTTGGACTGCAAGGAGATCCAATCAGTTCATCCTAAAGGAAATCAGTCCTGAATATTCACTGGAAGGACTGATGCTGAAGCTGAAGCTCCAGTACTTTGGCCACCTGATGCCAAGAACTGACTCAGAAAAGACCCTGATGCTGAAAAGACTGAAGGCAGGAGGAGATGGGGATGACAGAGAATGAGATGGTTGGATGGCATCACTGACTCAATGGACGTGAGTCTGAGTGAACTCCGGGAGTTGGTGATGGACAGGGAGGCCTGGCGTGCCACAGTCCATGGTCCACCGGGTCTCAAAGAGTCGGACATGACTAAGAGTAAGATGCTGTACAGTGTTAAATCTACCAGCAGGGGGAGCCTAATTCTCATATATATGCTCTTTGCCTCCTCTTGGAATACAGCAGGAACGCACATGAAAAACAGAGAACTCAGCTTTGATAAAAGTTCACCAGAAACTCAAACATACATTAGAAATGGAGATAAATGCCATTCAAACAAATTTATATTGGCAGAACAAATCAGCATTACCCATGCTAATGGAAATAAAGGAGAAGCTTATACAAAAATATCTAGCAGAAACATTAAACAAAGAACTTGGAATTTTAAAAAGTCATGACAGCTTTTTCAAAAAGAAAGTCAGAAGTACTATGCATTTTGAATTCTCTTATCTAGGCCTATATATAAACCATGCAATTTTCAGAAAGCTTATTAAAATATTCAAGGTTCTAAAAACTCTTCCAAACAATATATAAATATAATGAGACTACAATCTAAATTTCAATAGCACTTTAAAAAACTTCACAAGATTATTCTAAATTTTACACCCCAAAATAAAACTTTAGGAAGGCATTGAAACTACTGAAAAATGAAAATAACTTTTAAAGAGGGACCTTTCACAAAATCTGAACTTTCAGATTTTGTATCATGTCGTAAAGCATTATAATTAACATGCTATCACACATGTGCTAAGACATATAGACCAAAAGAATATAATGGATTATATGAACCTAACTACTGAGGATTGGATTACAGGGGCATATCAAACTGGAGGGAAAACTGTGAATCATTCAATAAACAGTGTTGGTATAATTATTTGGAGACAAAAGTTATATGCGTCTCATGTTCTAAAATGTAGTCCAGATGGACTAAAGTTTTAAATATATGATTTTATATATGTCTGTATGTACAATGCACTAAAGAATCCACCTGCCAATGCAGGGATGCCAAAGATGATCCTGGGTCAAGGAGATCCCCTGGAAGAGGAAATGGCAGCCCTGTCCAGTATTCTTATCTGGGAAATCCCATGGGCAGAGGAGCCTGGCAGGCCACAGCCACAGGGTTGCAAAGAATCAGATATGATTTAGCAATTGAGCACACACACATCATTGCACCTAACACGTGAACTGCAACTCCATTAAATGGTCAGCATTTCATTTCCCAAACTTTATTATAAATGTTTTGATACTATCTGAATCCAGCTCTTAACAAGCTTAAGGATGTATCCTAAGAGGCTCCATCTTGGTTACATGTTCATACCTCTATTAATTGCAGAGTGCTGTGGGCATGCATGACATACTGTGATTGCCCACAACCCTGGTCAGGAGGAGAGGACTTTGTTACAGGCTAAGTGGGGGCTGGAGAGACACAAACCACAGCCAGTATAACCGATGCAACCCAAAGTAGATGGTTACTTCCTGCTTCCTTTTCCAGCCTGCCTCCGTAACATAGACTTATACTGATACTTCCTATACAGGCTCTAATTGACGGCTAGAAATCAGCCACCCTCAAGAATCTCTTCAACTATTTCAGAGAGTTTTGACAGGTTCTTCTCCTGTATGTTCCAGAATAAGCTTTTCTGGCCCTTGTCTCCCCATCTCGACCCTTGGCTGCTGTCTCTGGTGGGGCACCTCCATGGTGGTGTGGCTCTTTTGAGAACAGTCCTGCATGGGTGACTGCTGTGTTGTTGTTGTTGTTGTTTTTAAGTCTTTATTGAATTTGCTACAATGTTGCTTCTGTTTTATGTTTTGGTTTCTTGGCTCCGAGGCATGAGGGATCTTAGCTCCCATCCAGGAATCTAACCTGCACTCTCTGCACTGGAAGGCAAGGTCTCAACCACTGGTCCAGCAGGGAAGCTCAAAGTGATGCTGCTGCTGCTGCTGCTGCTGCTGCTGCTGCTGCCAAGTCGCTTCAGTCGTGTCCGACTGTGCGACCCCATAGACGGCAGCCCACCAGGCTCTCCCTTCCCTGGGATTCTCCAGGCAAGAACACTGGAGTGGGTTGCCATTTCCTTCTCCAATGCATGAAAGTGAAAAGTGAAAGTGAAGTTGCTCAGTCGTGTCCGACTCTTCGAGACCCCATGGACTGCAGCCCACCAGGCTATTTGACCCTAAAACCCACACTGGAGAAGAGACACTGCTTTCAGGGCCCCCAGCTGCTAGAACCAGTTTCTCTTGTAATCTTAGGTCTACTGCTTCCTAGTTATATGTCAGTGTTTCAAACAGATTGCTTTACAGCCAATCCACTTGGTGTCTTTAATTAATCCCCACTTATCCCTCAAGTGCTGACATGAATTGAGCTTTCTCTAAGTGGGAGGGTCTCCTCTGTCTGTGACGTCTGGTCTGAGCAGTCTATTCTAACCCTTCTTACCATGTATTCTTTCTTGCTATGGCTGTTTGTACAGGTGCCTACTTGATGCAGCCTCTATTCTAGACTGGCTTTATTTGTGGAATACTTCCTTTAATATTAATATGTGCAGTGATTCACCAATTAAGTTTTCCTGAAAATCTGGAGAAACTAGTAAGTTTAAAACACTGAATTATTTCAGATCAAGTGAGAAAAGATGCTCAACAGTAAATATCATTTTAGCTTTAAGTATAAAGAGTAAATCAGGGGACGTCCCTGGCGGTCCAGTGGTTAAGAATCTGCCTTGCAATGCAGGGGACATGGGTTCAATTCCTGGTCGGGGAACTAAGATCCCCATATGCCACAGAGCAACTGAATCCATGAGCTACAATTAGAGAGTCCATGCAGCACAACAAAAGACCCTACATGACACAGTGAAGATCCTGTGTGCTGCGACTAAGACCCAGCACAGCACCCCCCCCCCAAATTTTAAGGGTAAATCAGGATCTGAGCAGAAGTTAATGCAAACCTGATTATTTCCTTTGATTTTGATGCAGCTTAGTACCCACGCATGCCTCTGGTAGCTGGTTAATAAAAGTTTGCAAATTTCTGCTAGAGACTAATGAACCTACTTACTGAGAAGCACAACATTCTCAGTATTAGCTTCAGTCTAACAGTATGCAGAGCAGCCTATTGGCTGTGATTCGCCACTGAGGTATTCTGCATTCTGCACCTTAGTTACTTGGTGTAAATGTTCAGCTTTGCTGTAAAGAGAAAGATTTTTCTCTTGGGCTTCATAACAGATGGCAAACCACAAGAGAAGGCAGATTTATTGTTTCATTTGTGGAAAAAAAATCTGTCAAGAGAATTCCATGTATCTTAAGACTCAACCTTCAGAACTGAGAGTATGCATTCATAAGATGTTATAAATAGTTTATGCTGCCCTGTTTCACCACTGTTAGTAAATTCTGAGTGCTGTGGAGGAAGGGGCCTCGGGCTGGAGAGTCAGACACCAGTTCAGAAACCCTATGCCACCTAAAGTTGTGTGTCCGAGTCAATCACTAAACTTGTTCACCTTGCATATAAAATCAAGATTACAATAGTCACCTCTGAGGGCTGGTTCTATTTGAGTGAAGGCATGGCAGTGGCATAAAACACTGGTTGAAATCTAGCAGGTGACCAACAATACAAAATCCTTACCAATGATCTGCATGGATTCATTAAATCAGCATTTCCCACAGTGTGCCTAATCAACACCACGACCTTAATAGTTACTACACAATGAAAGCATTCTGTGATTACATGTGTTTGGGCAAAACTGGGTGAAACAAAGAGCAGATGGGTTATAGATTCTCTCTTTGTTTTCTTTTTTTCCCTTTCTAAGCTGCAGGACATCTAGGAGACTTATATGCGGATCTCTACAGCAGAATTTCCCAGCCTTATCTGAGTATGGAGTCCTTCTCACAGTCATGGAACACTAGCAATTGCAAGGCATATTTAGGGACATGCTAAGTTATCCTCCATCAGAGACATAAATCCTTCAACCACAAATGCCTTTCTGTATCCATACTACAGAATCAGGATGAGACTGGTTCTCAACTATTTTCTTAAAAGAACTTTTCTTTTTTTCTTATTACTGTTAATATACTTGAAGGAAAGACAACGGCTTGCTCGAAACCATAGATATGTTTCTACCACTATTAAAACAGTCAGAGCTCTGATTTGGTATATTAAGTATCGACTATACTTAGACACATTTGCACAGAGTTCTAGAAATTTTTTCAAAAGCGGAAAAAGACCAAAAGGCTGTTCAGTCTCATCTCTGTCAGGGCAGGGATCCTTTCAGGGCAACGTTTTCTGACTTTTTCAGGCTAATAATTTTGTACAGTCAGCATTCAGAAGTGGCGTTCGCTTTCATCACCCAAATCTACAAGAAGGGTGAGCCTTTTTCTTTTCTCTCACTTGAAATAATGAGGATTCAGTAAGACTCGGCTGCCTGGGGAAGCTTCTAGCTATTTTCACCTTCTTGAAAACAAGCAGGAGAGAAGAAAATTCAGCCTGGATGAAAGAAGGAGAGGACAAGGAGACGGGGAGCCTGGTTGCCCTTGTGGACGAACAAAGTAGAGCTGTGCCAAAGGGACTTGGCGTGCCTTAATGCTGTGCCGTCATTGTTTGGAAATCCTCCCTAATTTTTCAACAAATGATTCTACGTTTTTCCTTTGCACTGAGCCCCTAGAATTATGTAGCTGGTCTTGGAGGGGAAAATTGAAGACAGGATGTGATGCTTTCAGTGTCTGGTGTGTTTGGCTGAAATCTAGCGCTGACCGAGGTCATATTTGGTCAGAGCTCTTGACGCAAATGCCACTGAAAGAAAAATAAAATGTTTCAGCGGACTAAACTATGTGGCAGCCAAAACACAAACTGAAGTGATAAATACATATTTTGTGGGTGAGGCTTTCTGAACTAATAAAATCTGAAATCCTTAGGAAGTTACAGAACCTGAACAAACAGCCTGGGGATTATTAAGCTCTTAATACAAACCCTCAACTTGCTCAGCCATCAATTTCCTTTATGAAGTGTTGCCATGGTGATGTCAATCACACCTGCCAATCACTTCTCTGCACCATTCATCTAGAAAGTAAGTAGTTGATATTATACACAAAACAGATATAACCAACAAAAAGCCTGTTGGCTCAGTGGTGAAGAATCCGCCTGCCAATGCAGGAGATGCAGGAAACACAGGTTCAATCCCTGATCTGGGAAGATCTGATAAGCCATGGAGCAACTCAGGCCTGTGCCACAGCTATTAAGGCCCAGGTGCCCCAGAGCTCGTGTCCTTAAACAAGAGTCGAAGGAAGCCACTGGAGTGCAAAGCCCTCACACTGCAGCTAGAGAGTAAGCCCTGCTCGCTGCAACTAGAGAAAGGCTGCCCAGCAACACAGACCCAACACAGCCAGAAACAGAAAACAAAACTATATTCAATATTTTGTAATAAACTATAATTGCAAAGAATTTGAATATATATATATATATAACTGAGTTACTTTGCTGATATCTGAAATTAACACAACATTGTAAATCAAGTAGATTTTAATTAAAAATAAATTTTAAAAGGCAAAGAAACAAAAATTAAAGACAGTAGCAACTTTCCTGATGGTCCAGTGGCTAAGACTTGGCACTTCCAACCCAAGGGGCCCGGATTCCATCCCCGGGCAAGGAACTAGCTCCCTCAAAGCACAACTAAGAGTTCACATGTGAAAACTAAAGTTCCCCCATGTGGCAACTGGGACCTGGAACTTTTACTATGTTATTCAGTTCAGTTCAGTTCAGTTCAGTCGCTCAGTCGTGTCTGACTCTTTGCGACCCCATGAATCGCAGCATGCCAGGCCTCCCTGTCCATCACCAACTCCTGGAGTTCACTCAGACTCATGTCCATAGAGTCAGTGATGCCATTCAGCCATCTCATCCTCGGTCGTCCCCTTCTCCTGCCCCCAGTTCCTCCCAGCATCACAGTCTTTTCCAATGAGTCAACTCTTCGCATGAGGTGGCCAAAGTACTGGAGTTTCAGCTTTAGCATCATTCCTTCCAAAGAAACCCCAGGGATGATCTCTTTCAGAATGGACTGGTTGGATCTTCTTGCAGTCCAAAGGATTCTCGGGAGTCTTCTCCAACACCACAGTTCA